>JADILG010000119.1:0-42646 GCA_017591655.1 Thielaviopsis populi | reverse complement strand
GAGGAGAAGGAGGGGGGGGGGGGGGGGGGGGGGAGGAGGGAGGGAGGGGGGGGGGGGGGGGGGGGGGGGGGGGGGGGGGGGGGGGCTGGTGAGAGGGTGAGAGGGCGAGAGGGCGAGTTGGAGAGACGGAGAGATAGAGAGAGAGAAAGAGTGTATATGAAAGAAGAGACAAGATAATGCGTGGTAAAAGTGTGACCCGATGGGAAGCGAGTGATGGTGTATATCAGATGATGAGTCTAGTAACGGGATGCGCCAGGTAGTAAGAGAACAGCCAGAAACAAGGAACAGAGGCGAGGCAAGGCGAGGCGAGGCGAGGCGATTGGACCAGGGTTGTGATGTAGAGAAGCAGAGGGGGAGAGACGCAGAGGTGGAGAGACGCAGAAATGGAGGGTTATAGCGAAGGAGGATGAAGCGAGGAGCGCAGCAAAGAAGAAGAGAACAAATAAAAGAAGAAAAGAAAAAAAAGGAGGGAAAAAAAGAAGAAAAGAAGAAAAGAAAGAAAAAAGGAGGGGAAAATGTCGGCTGGCCAGAAAACTATATGTAGCAGTTGCAGGTTCAAAGAAGCTTTTGTGGCCTTTGATCCTTGTTCCGAGAAGAGAAGGCGCCCAAATCGACAGCAGTAGTTGCGTTTTGCGAAGAAGAGGGGAACTTTCCAGAGATGAAGGAAAATAAACGGCAAGAACAGAAAAAAGAACAGAAGTACAATATAAAACAGTAAATCAAAAAAATAAAATCAAAAAGAACAAATTAAATAAATAAAAAAGAAAGGCACACAGTACTGTAGTTACAGCCTTGGTTCCTCAGCCCAGGCTCTTAAGCAAGCGCAGCAAAAAATACACAAACCCTGAAACAAAACCCTGAAAGACAAAAAGAACAACCATCGCTACTGTCTTGCTCTGTTGCTTGTCTTGCTGTACGTACTGTACTGTACGCCCAGCAAATAAGCAGCGGCTAACCACCCAAAATAAGGCGGAAATTTAAGGGGAGGAGAAACCTCGGACAGTCTTTGCTTGACCTTATACACCAACTCTGGGCCTCTATCGTGTATCCATCCATCCACACAGCCAATTGCCAACATCGAAACAAACCACCCACTGCACCTACATGCCAAGATCATGTACCCCCCCCTCCTCTCTCTTCTTATCATCTTGGCTGCAATGCTTGTTTTCAAGGCTTCTCATCAACATAACCAGCCTGACTTGAAAGCTCTCCCCATTACGTCATACTCTAACAAATATAAGCCGGGCAAACAAGGTTGCTTTTTTTTTTCTTCAGGGCAGATGCAAAAATCTCCCTTTCTCTCTGTAAGTTTGATGATAGATAATAATCAACCGAAACAGACAACCAAGACTGTAAACAGAGAACGGAAACGAAAAAGAACCCGAAAAAAGGAAAGAAGAAAAAAAAAAAAAGGAAACCCCAAAAACAAATACATGAGAATGACACACAAAAAGAAATGACCAAACGAATGACTGATGTAGTATCGTGTATAGCCGATACAAGGGCCTGGACCCTGAACAAAACCCAACAATCATGCCCATGGCACGTTGTCAACAAGAAGCCATACTCAATCAGGCTGCCTCAACAGCAGTCTGGCCATAGCCGTTGCTAGCACCGCTGGCGTGGCCATTCTCCTTGCCTGCAACAAAGCCAGATGGGCTTGAAGGGCCAGACGGGCGTTGCTTGAGCCGCAGGCTGAGAATCGGGTTGCTTTCTTCAACTTCTTCCTCCTCAGGGAGCTTCCAAGAAACATAGTCCTCGGTGTCAAGTCCCTCGTGGCTTTCCTGCAGACTGGCAAAGTCACCCGGAGTCATCATGCCACGGCGATCTCTAGGAGAGCCGGGCACCGAGAATGGCCTGGAAATCTTCTGCTCGACACCAGGGATAAAGTCCTCCTCATCCTCTTCCGAGAACGAGTTGGGGAAGGCCCGGCGCAGAGCCAATTGTCTGGCCTTGGAGTACTCCTGGCCCATGCGCTTCCAGTCCAAAAGATCGCTAAGACGCTCTGTACGGTTACGCTGGTTGATACGCTGCCGGCGGCTCTTGTTGCAGAACTCGTGCATGTAGTGCGTCAGCTGGTTCACAGAATCATCGACACCCTTCATCCGGCGATCCACAATGTAGATACCATAATCGCTGGAGTTTTCAATCAGCTCCTCCATGTAGCAGCCAAAGCCAGAAAGGTTAGTCGTAATGCTGGGCACACCCATCACCGTGCATTCAGCAGGCGTGTAGCCCCAGGGCTCATAGTATGAAGAGAAGACACCCAAATGCGTTCCACGAACAAACTCATCGTAGTCCATGGGCAGCACCGGATTAGACGAGTTCAAGAACTCAGGGTGGAAGACAACCTTGACACGGTCCGACGACTGGTTAAACAGCTGCACACGACGCAACTGGTTTAGAATCGGGTCCTCGGCATCACCATGCATGTTGTGAGTCACAATGGGAGGAAGTGAGTGGCGCTTCATTGCGAAAAGCCGACGGCGCAGCAGAACACGGTCCTGGCTGGTGATAAGCTCCTTCTCATCCGGCATCGGGTCACCATCGTGCCACTTCAGGGACCGCTCAAAGATGCGACGACCAATGCCCTTCTCAATGACATCCACAGTATCACGCAGTGACTTAATGACAGCCTGGCCCTTGAGAGCCTCAACCGTCAACGACGAAGTCTGAGCCGGCATAATGATGAAGGCCACAACCGTGGTCTTGCTACCCGATTCCTTGAGGCGGTGGTTCAGGCGAGCAAGAGACTCAATGAACATGTCAACACCCTTGTTACGGTACTCGTAACGACCAGCAGTAAAGAAGTACAGCGTATTGTCCAGATCAAAGTCCTGGTGGCCATAAAAGTGTCCGCGAACAAAGTCATTAATCTTCTCCTTGGCCTGCTGGTGCAGGTTCTGGAACTCGTGAGTGGCCGAGAACTTGGTCACGTTCAGTCCATTGGGTAGAACACCATCGGGCTTGCGCTTGAGCAGATGCTCGCTCTCATAGGCAGTGATGTGGGACACGGTAGTGAAGACGTCGCAAGAGTGGGCGGCAGCACGTTCAATGCAATAGCGGTGGTAAATACCACGCTTACCAGCCTCGGCATCGACATCAAAATGTTGGAGATTGTTGTAGAAGTCGACCGAGCCTGCGCAAAGGTAACGGCCGAGAAGAGTGGCATGGGTGGTGAAGATGGTAGTGACATCAATGCGACGCTTTTTGCAGAGAGGAAGAGCAACACCAGCAAGCCATTCGTGGAAGTGGGCAATAACAGCTCTCTTGGTTTCGTGGCAAACGTACTGTAGTTACGGCAGGTTGACATGTTAGTACAAGCGAGCTTGTAAGAAATTGCAAAGTTCCGTGGGAGGATTGGAGGCTGACAAGGATATCAAGGTTCCGTCAGGTCTGGGGCAAAATGGGGTTGGGGTATGAGACGCACAGATCATGGGGTAGGATCACAAAGGCTCATAGGACCCGGAGGGGAGGGGGGGGGGGGGTCACCAGACAGATGGGGACAAAATGGAGTGGATAGCAACTTGGCCTTATGCTTTCATATAGAGGTCGATAGCAGACAAGGCCAGAGAAGCAAACAGCTATGCCGAGATATGCTGATGAGGGAAAATAGGCAAGGGCAGGGTGGAATTGGGATGCAGTAAGGGTGGATGGGCGGGGAGGGGTTGAAAAGAAAAACAAAGTTTGCTTAAACTCACCTCACCAAGGAACCAAGCAACCAGGTAGCCGAAGACAATGGTCTCGTTGGTCTCGTCATCACCGGGGGGCGAGGGGATACTGGCAATGCTCCAGAGGTCGCCCTTCCACTCGTTCAGGTAGCCATAAGCAGTCTTGGTGTCGATCAAGAGAACACGGGGAGCACCCTCAATCAACCACCGACCATAGACAATATTGATGCCTCTTTCCTTCATCGACTCAATCGTCTTGGCGAGAGCGGGGTCCTTGGGCTCAAGTTCCTCAACCTCAACAGCAGCCTAAGTCAAAGTTAACAAACAATGGTAGCAAGCACATGAAGATGACAGAATAACATACCGACTGCTTGTTGAGAGGACCGATCAGGGTGTAGCGATCACCGTACTCGGCGGTGGTGACGGGAGCTTTGGATTTGAGCACCGAGTAGATACCGCCAACTACAGCACAGCATTAGCAAGGCATTGTTTAGGCAATAATAAACAAGATAAACCAACCTCGATGAGCAACCTCGGTCGCGATCTCGAAAAGAACATGGTTCTTGACGTCCCGCTGAGGGGTAGAGACGTTTTCAGCCGCCATTGCGCAGTATATGTGTGGTGTGTGGAGGCAAGCGAAAGGGTCAACAGATCAAGAAAGAGATGATGCGGGGGACCTGGAAGAGGCTGGAGGCCAAATATAAAGCCGTGGATATTAGTTAAGAGGCAGTATGCAAATATTATGAATGAATGCAGGTAAGAAAGAAAAATGAGTTGGCCCCTGGGTCTCAAGAAAGCAATGCGGCACAAAGGTGGGAAGAAATAAAAAACAAAGGATGCGAAGCAACAAAGCTCATGCACAAGAACAACGCTGGCGGGGGAGGGTAGAGAGAATTAATGGGTAAATGACGGGCCAAGCCCAGTAGGAGTAAAACAGGAAAAAGCCGAGAAAAAAAGAAGAGCAATGCAATATTTTTTGTGGAATTGTGGTAAGGGCTTAGGTTGAGAGGTGAGAGGAGGGGCCACGGCGGCATATATGTATGTAGATGTGTAAGTACAGCCACAGTTGTGGCAGTCTGCGAAGACAAAACAGGGACTGAGACTCACGCAGGACGTAGGTACTGAAAAGGGAGACAGGCAAAGGACCTCGTGTTTTTCTGCTGATTTGTTTTCAGATGTTTTCTTGAGTCAATCTCTCAGAGTTTGAGGAATGAAAGGGGGGAGGGAGTGAAGATGCGCAGCACCATAGAAGAGAGAGTACAGCTAGATTGGGACAATGGCGGACCGGGGAAAGAAGAGAAGAGGTTGAGAATGAGGGTCAGAGAATAGCCCAAGGCATCTATCTGAGACTTGCAGAAAGGAGCAACAAGAGCAGGCAACGGTGTGCGGGTGGGCAGGCAATGCGAGGCCGAGAAAAAAGAGAAAAGGGCGAGGGCGAGGACGAGCTCGAAGTGGAAGTAGAAGCGGAAGCGGAAGCGCGTTTATTCGATGGGTGGAGGCTACTGGAAGTAGCCGTAGTTTTATATGGGGACAAGCAAAAGGACAGCTTCGCTGAGAGGCGATGTTTTTATGGGATATAGAAGCCTGAGAAATAACAAAGGATCAGAAGTGGAAAAAGAAGCAATACGCCCAAGAAGGAAGAGGATGGGGAGCAGGGGAAGGCAAAGATAGAGGGAATAGAGGAGAAGACAATGAATGGCTCCAGACCCAGACCAGATACAGACTCTAGTTGGCTGGTATGCAGAGGCAGCCTAAAGCCAAAGATGAGGGGAGCAGGGAAACACCGAGAATGGAAAGTTTGAGTGCCAAGGAATCAAGAGCAATGGAGCACCAAGAACAGCTGTCAGCTTCTGACGCACTCTCTTTTATTTTTGTCTCCGTTGATGAGCTCTCCTCAAGCGTCACTTTATTGCTCTAGGTAGCTTTGTTGTCAAACAGAGACACAACGGAGCTTGCAGCCAAGGAAGAGCATGGGATACACAAGAATCCCTGGAGCTGGCGAGGCAAGGGTGAGATGGGGATTGGAGGAGTCGATGGAATCAGGAATCAGGAATCAGACATGGGGAGGCGAGGCGGGGTGGGGGGAGGGAGGGGAGGGGAGGACGTAACACATACGAACCGATAGTGAAGTTGGTGGAGAGGTCTGCGATGGCTTAGCCGTGATAAGGCTCAGCATTGAGCAGCGAAGAATGAAGGAGGGAAGATCGTGATGTGGCCTCTGAGAAGCAGCGCAGCAGAGAAGGCGGGCGAGATATCTGGCTAGTCACGTAAAAGAAAAGAACGACGGTCAGAAGCACGGTGATTGGCGGAGGGCGTGACGTGACATATGCACCATGTTTTGCACTTCAGAATTTTCGCTTCTTTCCTAAAGAGATGTTGGGAAAATCCTATTCTGACGAATGATATGCAGCTTAGGTGCATTGCTTTTCTCTGCATGTTCATGTGTGATACGAATTTGGCAATTGCCTTCTGGATGATTCTGCGTTTGGAGGCACCCTGTTGGAACACCATGCGCTCTGTCGTGCTCTGATCTAGATATGTACCTATGTACCTATGTATATACATACATACTCACTTGCGTGTCTATGTATTTCCAGAGACAAAAGTATGCAGCGTCTTTGCTGTCTCTAGCTGCAGACCCGATTCTTTTTATCTCTATTATCACTGTTATATACATGCTTTGTCTCCCTTGGCCAACACACTAGCTGAAATATATTTGTCTCTTTCTCTCTGTGTCGGTTGGTGCTGGTGTCTCACATTGTGGCGGGTGGTGTATTTCTTACCTTGCCATTGTCTCTTACGTTTTGAGCTTGACAAGAGCTTGCAAACAGTTACTTTAGTTACTTGTCTCATGGCAGCATAGCTTACTAATCTAAGCGCATGCGCATGCACTTGCCACGCCACGAGTTGTCTTGTATTCCTTTGTTGTTGTTGTTGTTGTTGTTGTTTTTTTTATTTTTATTTTTATTTTTATTTTTTTCTTTTACCATGTCCTTTCTTCTCCTTTCCTTTCTCTTCCTTTCTTTTCTTCGCACTGGCGCGCAACAGTAGAGACAACATCATACAATGTTTGTTGGTCTTCTTGTACTTGCAGCTATGCCTGCCTCCCTCTATAGCCCAGGTTCTAACTTCTCAAACACGTCGGTCTGCATGGACCTATAGGTCATCAACCGAGGCCCATAAATAGAAATATAACCAAGTCTCTTCACTCTCGCCACGTCGGGTCATTTGCATTGGCAGAAGCTCTGGAGCTATGATGTCGATATCACCATTCATGAGCTGCGGGCTCGTGAGCTTGTCAGGTTCTCCAGGGTAAGCTTTATAAAAGTGGAAACTGGCGTTAACCCCAAGCAAGGGAACGGCCTTCCACATTCAATGCATGTACCTATCCATGTACATATCCATGTAACTCTACTTGATTGTACTTAGTCATGTACATACATGTACATAGCACACACACAAAAGAAAAAACACCACTTACCCCAGACCCCGTCCCCTGGATCGTGAATTGATATCATTGTATATCCTTGCCGCTTTGTCGCTAAACAGAGCCTTTTTCATCGAGGCGAGGACCACCAAACAACAAAGCCGTTGTCATGTACTTATTGTCCCGGTATGCCATTGTGCTCTTTGATTCGATGTCGGATGTACTCCCAGCTACGTGACATGTTGACATGGGAAATGATCTACAGGTTAAAAAAAAACACGGCTACACAGCTCGACCAGGCGGACAACATACACATAACCATCACCGACTCGGCTCTCAGAAGCAGCGACCAGCAGCCCCAGCTCAGCCCAAATAGCCCAGACCCGACTCGTGGCTCCACGCTCTTGCAGTAGCCGAAGCTGCTGGGCACCCCCTCGATAGCGGGCTATTCTCAACCTTGCCAAGACGTCGCTCCTCCTCACGATACACACATGACAATACTCGATAGTCTGCCCTGCTTGTCGATCTGCAGCAGAAAAGTTTTTGCGGTAGAGGCATTTGCAGCCAAGACGGCGTGGGTGTTGGGTTCCCGACGAGACGGAGCCGCAGACAAAGGGCCAAGCCTTTTTTATACAAGTCCAAGTTGAAAATGCGCGATGCTCTCCCCTATTGCTGCTTGATACTGCTAGCTCGGTATTGTCTCAGGGCGGCCGTCCCATTCCGAGGCATTGCTAGCTGTCTTCCCTTGACAGGCAGTGGATTGCGAACAGACAAAAATAGCTGCCCAAGCGACTTTCAACCAGCCGTTCAACCACCTCCAGGGTAAAAGGAAGGGATGAGAGAACAAGATGAGGTGAGGAGACGAAACGAGACAAAAGGGGAGAGAGGGGGAGAGGAGGCAGACGAGCATGGCTTTGTTACTTTCTCGACTCCTTTTGCCAGACAGGGCAACTCTCCATGTCATTGAGTATTTACAAGCCTCACACGCAAGGCAGAGGGCCAGGGCCAAGCCGGAAAGACGCAGAGCATGCAGCAGAACTCCCGAACAAGAGAAGCGAAGCAGCAGCACCCACATGAAAATCTGGCATATGCAGTTTCTTCACCAGTGCGGCACACTGCAAACCAACAATACAGTCATTGTGCGTCTGTTGGGCGAGATATCAACCCAACAGTAGGCCATCGGATGCGCGCACACACACACACACACATACACACGGCCGTACCAAATGAGCCAAGCGTTGTGACACGTCAATTTCGGCCACCAGCGCAAGTCAAAAAGAAAAGAGACAAAAGAAGACAGCAGCATCGCCAGAAGCAGCCACAGGCATTAGCATCTCGACCCAACACAACACAACCCACTGCAGCGAATGCTGCACCACATTGCATGCCGTCACAATATCCTGTTGCATACGTGATGCAGCTGTGCCCAGTCCGATTCTCTCTTTTTTTTTCTCTCTTTCTTTTTCTTTCTGTCGGGAGAGTAAAAGAAAAAAAGAATTGTACCTGATAGCTCAGCCCAAAGACTTTTTTTTTTTGTGCCGCCCCTCTTCTGGATGATTGTCACGAGAAAAAAAAAGATTTATTCTTTCTTTTGTCCTCTTAGTTTAGAAAAAAAGCCCCCCCCCCCCATTCTCATTCCTCTCTGTCTCTCGAACACGCCATTCCTCTTGTTCCTGGCTTGCCTTGAGTCGGTAAGTACAGCCAAGTCAAGTGAGAAAGGTCTAGACACCCTCTACATTGGCCGTGATTGTGCCCTTGCTTCTATTGTACTTCGCTAGGGTTTGACCATATTAGGGTCTTTGCGCTACTACTGTCACCACCACTACCACCGCCATCAGCTGCTCTCTCTTTCTCTCACTCTCTCCCTTTCGTCTCTTCCCGCCCACACACCCACATGATCCGAGCACTTCCCCTTAAACCCTGTTTCCTGTCCACTAGTCCAGAAGCGAGGTTTGTGCTCGCTGTGCCGCTGTTGGCGTATACGCCGGCGGCGGCGCCAAAGACTCTGCGAGCCGGGCCTGCGCCTGCGCTTGCACGCGAGTCTGAGCCTGCGCCTGCATTGGCGCCTGGGACGTCTGCGCCAGCTTCGCCATCAGAGCCGAGTGGTAGTGCTGAATAAAGGCCTGTGTGTAGTATGTATGCGACGCGCCATGCTGCTTGATTAAATTGTGCGATAGCTCGTGAGCCAGGACAACCCACCACCAAAAGACAATCTCGTTCTTCTTTGGCGCATTGCAGCCAGCTTGCAAGTCGCCCCAGTGCAGCTGCAGGAAGTAGCGCAGGTTGCAGAAGATGCTGCCGTTGAGGTTAAAGGCAATTGTCGGCCCGCTCTGGTCGTAGTAGATGTGCATGACTTGGGCCGAGAGCGTGTACACGCTTGCAATGTCGAGGAGAAGCCCGGCAAATGCGTTGATGGCGCCATTGTGCATGCCCAGGAGGGACGAGACGGTGTTGCTAGGGATCTTGCGGTCCATGTACACCTTCATGCCCTTGGAGGACTCGGCCGCAATTGTAAGGTCGTGGCCGCTGCCCGAGTCGCAGTATGTCGTCTGCTCCTGGACGTTTCCGGTCCACGCCGGCGTTTGGAGCTCATTGGAGCCGTGGGCACGGGTGGACCGGACGGCATCGAGTAGGTTCTGCTGCAGGGCAGCGGGGTTCAAAGTCTTGCCCTCGTCTTGGGCTCCCGAATCGCCATTTACGTTGACAGGCCCAGAAGAGCTGCCGCTGCCGGAGGTGGTTGGCTGGGGAGGGGGAGGGGGAGGGGCAGATATTTGCTTGCTTGAATCGCCGTCTTCGTCGTCATTCTTCTGTTCAAAGCCAAGATGGCGGGATAGCGTCGAGAACAAGCCTCTGCTTTTTCTTTCTGCCAGCGGCTGGGGCTGCTGATTTTCAGGCTGGCGGGAGTGGACTTCGCCGTCTCTGTCTTCGTCGTCAAAGCCACCCGGCATTTGCGGGCTTCTTGGGAGAGCATCCCCCGAAGCCTGGATTTGCTGCTGCTGCTGCTGCTGCTGAGCCCTCTTCCATTCTTCCGCGCGTTCTCTAATGCGCTCCTGTTCTTTCTCAAGGGCCTGCTGTCTCTCCTGTTCTGCGATGCGGGCCTCGGCTGCTTTTGCCCGCAAGATGCGATCGACATTGTAGCCTCTCTGCTTCAGCCCTATTAGATCCAGGGTCAAGAAGGGCTCGAAGAAGATGTACGCTTGCTGGTTTTGCTTGTGCAACATGATTTGGCACAGGGCTTGCCCGATCTGATACATGTCCGGCTGGCCGCTGTCTGCCACGTAGAGGGTGCATCCCGTGCCGGTGTTTGCACTCGCAGCGGACCGCTTCTCCGTATGCGTTATTGGGCGCCCGCGATTCAGCGTGCGGCGCAGAGAAACAGACTGTACTATAGCCACGCTCAAATGCTTCTCCAGCCACTTTGCATCGTGGCGCACAGCTACCCGCTTGTCACTGGTGTACTCGTACAGGAAGATTTTGGCACGCTCCACGACATGCTTGTGCAGTCTCTGGGCCATCTCCTGCTTCGGCGCCATATGGCCGATGCGCAGGTCTTCCTGCACACATCCCCTGAGCTTGGAGCAGCCAAGAGCCGAGTAAAATATTTCCAGGCTATCTTCTTCCGGGGCACAAACCAGCTCCGTCTTGAAGATGCGGTACATGATGAAATCATCCGGGATAACAATGTCAATCGATGATCCCAGTTTGTACTGCTTTATAGGCGCCACGTCGTTGTCGTCGTCGTCGTAATCATCGGCTTCCTTGCCCGACGAGATCTGCTGCCACCCCAGCAAGAATCGAGACGAGCGCATCTTCCTCCACAGCTCTCTGTCGCTCTGAAGCTCACTTGCATTCTCGGCAAAGTTGCGAAGCAGACTCAGGTACTTTTCCGCCTGTAGCACGCTCAGAAGCCGCGCCGGCTCGTCGCAGGCAAAGTTGGCAAGCTCAGCACGCGTGGGCTCATTCTTGGCCCCGCAGTGATACAGAAAGCGGTTGGCCTCGGTGCCAAAATCGACAAAGTCGAATATGTCAGAGTACTGGGAGCTGCTGCCAAGGTAGCAGTCACGAGGAGCAGCAAGCCGGTCTTTGGAAACAGGAACAATGCCAGCCTGTTTAAGGTTGGACAGAAAAGGCTCGCGCAGCTCGTTGAGTCGCATGGCGAAGTAGCTGAAGAGCGTCTTTGCCTGCGTAGAGTCTCGAGGGGGGTTCTGGACAAGGTACTTGATGCAGTCTACCAGAGGAGGATCGCGATTCACGCCGAATTGCTAATGACGTCACCGATTAGGGTCTGAACTTAGGGTTTCGGGGCGGCGAGGAACGACGAGGAACGACTTACAATGGCATAGGGGTGAAGATGACGTCGCAGAATTTTGAAGCCCATCACAGCTGCTGCTTCATTTGTAAAGCAGCTCTTTGGGGACACAAGCGCCTTTGCGTCGCCCTCAATGGGAAGAAAGCCCTTGGACGTCGAGCTTAGGTCGTAAGCCGAGTAACCATTGGTAGCGAAGCTGCTGATATAGTACTTCATCGCCTTGTCTCTCAGAGCCGCATCGCTACTGGACATTAGCATAACCAGTTCAGGCACAGTCGGGACCATTCTCATGCCGAGTGCGGCCAGAAAGCGGCTCTCGGGGCTGCCGGCCCGCAGGTTGCCGGGCCACTGGACGACTGCAAAGTTGAGCTCACGAAAGGTCTCGATGGGCTCAAAGAGCTCGGACACCTTGTACAGAGAGGTCGAGGTCGAAGTCGAGGGCGCAGAGACAGTAGACACCGACGACTTGGCATCAGTCTTGGGCAGCTCGGCAGGTACAATGCGCGACCCCTTAAGCCGGCGCATATCCTCGGCGGGGATGTCGTCCTTGACCGAAGCAAGATAGCGAATCAACTCGACGTGGCTCCATTTCTGGTCGCCCTCCGCAGTAGGGCTGAGCAATCTGCCAAAGATGGTCTCGAGATCGACAGTCTTGCGCACGCCGATAGCCACAAGGAACTTTTCCTTGAGGCCAGTGCAGCCTTGAATAACGGGGAGATCGTCAAACACTTTGACGTTTGGGAAGAAGGACTCGGTCGGCTTTTTCATGCCTGTCTTGGTCGGCATGACTGTATGCCGCTTCAGCAGTTCGGCGAGAAGAAGACGGTCGGCATTGGGGAGGTTTTCCCAGTTCTTTGATATGACAGTCAAGGCCGATACCGCAAACTTGGCAGACTTGAGCAGGTTCTGCTCTTCGGGGCTGCTGGACGCCGACTCGATCAGGAAGCGGACCCACGTGATGATCTCCAGTGGCTCCCAGCCCAAGGCATCAAGCTCGATGGCGGTCAGACTGTGTGTAAAGGCAAAGGGGAGGGTCGATGGCGGCAGGGGCATGCCGGCGGGAATGCGGTTTGTGCTGAGAAAGTTCCGAATGGCGCCCAGAGTGATGATGGCGCCCTGAGCGGGCTCGCTGTCGCTAATGCTGGCCACTGCAACCTCGAGAAGATTCTGTTTGTTGCGGTGGTCGATATTGCCGGACAAAACGCCCCGTGCCATCCACTTTAAAAAGTGGCCGAGCTGCGTCTTGTCCAGAGCCTTGGCCTCGAGTGCCTTTTGTACATCCTGCAGCGTGATGCCGTGAATCAGGCCGAACGACACGAGCTTCTTAACAAACTCGTTGTCCTTCATGGGCTCTGGGACCACGGGGATATCGTCGACAAAGCTGGACAGCTCTTGGTTGGGAATGCGGATCTTTTCTGTAGGAAGCACGCCGCGACTCGAAAACAGATCGACAGACGGCCGCTTGAAGGACGTCCAGAACGACTCGTCGATGATTTGTGAGACCTGGCTGTTGGGCGTGGAATCCTCAAACGAGTAGGTCTTCAGGATATGCAGTGCCTCGGGCATGAACCGGGCCACATATTCGTCCATGTTCTGTACCTTTTGCGGCAAGGAGCCCTTGAAGGCCTGCTCGAGCGTGTTCATGTCATCCAGGAACGACAGCCTGGTGATGATACCGGCCGCGCGGAGCATTTCAATGTTCCACGTGCGCACCCATCTGGCATTCAAATCGATAGCTTCCCGCTCTACCGTGGGAATGACGGACGGTGCTGAAATGTGAAGACCGGCTCCAGTTGTCTGCATGGTTGGGAAGCCAATGAAGATACGGCCGCCGGGTTTCTTGCTGGGGAGAACCGAAGCGAAGACGTCGGCAATCTCCCTGGACGCGGAAGACGACTCGGAAGCCTTGGTTTCGTCATACGTCGAGGTTAGAATGGCCAGTTTCGCAAGCTTGGGTGGCGGCTTCTTTGTAGCTCTCTCGAGCTCTGTCGAGAACGACGCTGTCACTTTGGTCTGGACCTTGGCCGCCGTCACGCGCAGGAAGATGGTTGAGGTGTGTATGGTGGTGATATCACCAGCCTGGGTCTTTTGTGTCGCAGCAGTGTCCTCGGAAGCGCCGGCCTTGGGCTTTTGCGTAGCAGACGAAGCCGATGACGTCAGACGGGAAAAGAAGCTCTTGATGAACTGGTTCTCGGCAATAGGCCCGCCAAAGGTCTCGGTCACCTTGGCCAGCGCCGTGGCTTTGGGCTTCCAGCTGACCGCGGCCATGTAGCTGGCGTCGATCTGTGTGCTGGTGCGGTCCACCGCGGCAAGGTTCATGATGCCGTCTTTGGTACGTGTGACGAGGTCTCTGGGTATTGAAAGCGGCATAGGCGGCGACGACTTTTTGTGGAGGGCCAGGAGCTGGTAGTCGTCGATGAAGAACTCCAGCTTTTCCAGAGCCACAAAGGTCAGACTGGTGGCCATGAACTGGGCGACTGAGAGAGCGTTGGGCAGGGGGGTCGTCGCATTGCGGTAGTCGAGCACAAACGTGGTGTACTTGCTGGCCTGGTCTTCGGGCAGCTTTGATTTTTTTGTAAAGAGCGCATTACCCTTCCAGTAGAAAGCCATGGCCTCGGCGCCAGAGCTGACAAAGGGCTCCTCGCAATCGGCAAAGACACTGTAGAAGCCAACGCCAAAGGCGCCAATCTTGGTCTCGTCGGGATTTCCCTCGGCGATGCGCTTCAGGCGGCCCCAGTCCGTGTTGGTGAAAGGCACGCCGTCGTTCTGCACCACGAGCCGCTTCAGGGTATGGTGTGTGATTGTGTGCTTGAGGATATCGGAGCGCGTCGGGTTCGAGGGCAGCGGCACGGAGGTGGACGGGATCGTTTCGAAGCGGATCGTCACTTTCGTAGCCTGGGCATCGGCGGCATTCTGTATCAGCTCGCGCAGCGTTGTCCACTCACCCGAGTAGCGGGCCAGGACCTTGTCAATCAGGGCGCGGGTGTCGACGGTTACTGCTTCTTCGTCCTCGGCGCCCTGAAGAGCCGCCGCCCGCAGGCGGGAGTAGTCCATGATGGCGGATTTACAGCGTTAGGTCTCAGGGGCGGAGATGCGCACAGGCAGTTGGCGGTACCGTTGTGGATGTCGTAGAGGGCCTGTGGCCGTTGCGATTGGGGTGGGAAGATGGGGCTTGGTTTGCGGGGGGGAGGGGGGGGATGCGTAGTGTATGAGGAGGACACAGGCCAATGCGATGGGACATGGAGGACTACAAGAGCGATAAAAGAACGCCTTGCAAATGATCAACGGGCGAAAGCAAAACAGCCGGAAAAAAAAAGACAAGCACGCAAAGCAGGGCAAATCAACTCGCATAAGGCAGATTCGGGGAAGATCTTGGCTGTGGTTTGTTGGCTGGGCAAAGACAAAACAGTGACGGAGAAGATGCAGGAATAGAGTGACGTTGGTTTGGCAAACACCAGACCCTAGGAAAGGCAGTGTCTAGGGTTACATGGTGAAACCTTGAGCATCGCGAGGACTCCTCCAGCTATGGCAGCACATTACGTGGACACTACTGATCTGCGGCAAGACTACATCTGGATAGGCTTCGATAATTTGCACAAAATTGATTCAACTTCTGACAGAAAGCAAGCCAGTCAAACTACAAGTCCTGCTTGCTAGGCTGTCAGCCATTAAAAAAAACAAAAAAAAAAAACAAAAAGAAACGGGAGGAAACACAGAACAGACAATGCCAAAAGCTTCAAACCCCAGCACGAACACAGACAAAACAGTAGCAGCCCCGCCCCCCCCCAAAAAAACGCCTGATTGATACAGAGGAAGCGCCAGCTTTGGCACATCAAACATGAAACATTGCGTGCAACCCAAGAAAACACGACGCGAGAAGCAATCCGAAGGACAGACAAAGGGAGAAGAAGCAATCCGAAGGACGGACAAGAGGAGAAGCAAGCCGAAGGTCAGACAAAAGGAAGACAAGTAAAGGAGAGAGAAGTAAAGGAGAGAAAGCGAGAAAGAAAGAGAGAGAGAGAGAGAGAGAGAGAAAGAAAGAAGGAGAAAAAAAAGAAAAAAAGATGCGACGAAAGAAACATGAGACCAAACCCCAGTGGCCAGCGACCAGCGGCCAGCTCGGTCTACGCCGACTCAACCATGTCAAAGAGCACCGAGAGGGCAGCCGCCACAAAAAACTTTCCAAGAAACCCAGCCCCGGCACAGACGGCTCGCGCCGCCGTCATGCCCCGAGCCTACTCCCAAACAGACTCGTCGACCGCGGTCTCGTCCATGGCCATGGTGACATCGGCATCGAAGCCCGTCTCATTGCCAATGTTCTCATCGGCGTCGTTGCCGTCGGCGTCGCCGCCGTCGTTGCCGTCGACGGCGGCAGCAACACTCTTGATGCGCTTGACCGGCGCAACCACCGGCACATTGCGGCCGCGCGCAGACGCCCATCGATCCAGCCTGCGGTTGATGCGGCGCATGGACGCCGAGTATGAGGCAAACTCTTCGCCAAAGTCGTCGGGCTCGTCCTTGAGTGGACATAGACCGCCGAAGCCAGTCTGTCGGAACACAGCAGTCGGGCCGCCGTCTTCGTCGTCGCTAGGCACGAGCGCGTTGTCAATGTGCTCCATGCGGCGCAACGCCCGCACAATGGCGCCTTCTTGCCGGCGCAGCTTGCGCGCCTTGTGGTGTGCCTTGCGCAGGCCGCGGCTGAGAATGTGCTCGACACGCTGGTTGCGGTTGCGCTCAACGGCTAGTTGGTGTGCGGTAGGCGGCCGGGATTTCCGAATGGGCACAGTGTCGTCACCGCGTTCGCGGTCGGCGCCACGCGAGCCGCCGGGTGATGAGGCGTCTAGGAGCTGGTGTTTTAGAGGTCCCGGCCTCCGACTGGAGCCGATACCGACGCCACCGACGCCAGCGGCAGCGGCGGCTCCGTCTCTGGCAGCTGTGCGAGACGTCAAGAGCCGCGGAGGAGGGGTAGAGCGAGGGCTGTCAAGCTCGGAATCTTGTTTGTTGGGCCTTATGCGCGGGAGGATGGCCGGGCCATCATCGACTAGCTTGGCCACAGAAGTGCGCGGGGCGCGTTTGCCGTTGTTTTCTGAAATAGCGGACAGGTCGTGCTCGAGAATGCGATGGCGAAGTTGCCGTTTCTCTTCACCAAACTCGACCTCCTCGGGAGTGTCGATGTTTTCCTCGTTCTCTTCCTCGGCGGTCATGGCGCGCAGAGCGGGGATTCCCTGGTTGGCAACATTAAGGCCGTAGTCGACACCAGGGCCAAAGGGGTTTTCATCGCAGCCCTCTTCGGTAAAGTCAGACTCTAGATAGAACCAGGCGAGCCATAGGAATGCCTTGGCACGGGTAATGCTGGAGTAGTTGGTCTTCATGACGAGGTCGTGGAACTCTTGGTCGAGGGGAAAGTGCAGCTCGTGGATCTTTTGCGCAGACTGTACAATCAAGAATATCAAGTTGACGGGGTTGGTTCGCGGGACATTCTTGGCCTTGATTTCCATGATGCTGCGAGGTTCGTGGCGATCCTCAACGGCACCTTTGAGGATGGACTTGAGGCGGGGTGCATCCTGGAGCTGTTTGTAGGCATGTGCGTCTTGGTGGGCTTGTAGAGAGGGAATGGCGTGGTAGGTTCGAAGCTGGGCGCGCATTTCGGGGAAGACTTGACATCACAGCGAGAGCGTTAGCAGGCGGGCAGGCGGGCACATGGGCACATGGGCAGATGGGAAGTAGAGAGGAGAGAGACGCCCAGAGAGACGGGGAAGTAAAAGGAAAAAGGAAAAAGGAAAAAGAAAAAAGGAAAAAGGAAACGGAAACGGAAACGGAAACGGAAACGGAAACGGAAAAGAGATGGGACATACAGTTGAGAGTCGTGTTCATCCGACCCATGTTGACCAGCAAGCAGACCATAGCCATGCCCTTGGCGGCTTCCCGATCACTAAGCAGTTTGTCACGGAGGACTTTGCTGGTCTTGCTGCTGCGGGCCATGGTGTCGATGTACAGGTCGGCAAAGCATTGCATGCCAATGCGTTCTGGCTCGTAGCTGTTGAGGAAGACCTTGTTATCGTCGTCGAAAATGGCGCGGAGAAAGTCGTACTGGATGTCCTTGCGCCATAGCGGGTCGCCATCCTCCTTTTTCAGATGCTTAACCTTGCCGATGGTGCTCTGGTTGGCATCGCGCTGGCCGCCCTTGGACTTGCGGGAGGACTTTGTGTCGCGATCGCCGAGGCGGGAATCGTCGTCATCGTGATACATGTGGGTGGTGAAGGTTTTGGTGTGGGTGCGCGTCGGAGGGGCGGGCGAGCTGGCGAGGCTCGCGTCGGAGGCGCCAGGAGAGTCGGGCATGGTGGGCGACGGACGGCGTGGGTGGGATGTGCGGGTGTGCGGGTGTGGAGGTGTGCAGGTGTGCAGGTGTGCAGGTGTGCAGGTGTGCAGGTGTGCAGGTGTGAGTGAGGGTGCGAGTGAGGGTGCGAGGGTGCGTGTGATGACGGCGGCCGTGATGGCGGTGCGAGTACAGTTGATGATGAAAGATGTGGTGATGATGATGGGGGAAAAAAAAAGGATGGTCAAGGTGCAGCCGAGCTGAAGACAAGATGGCAAAACAAGTCCAAGCCCAGATAAAAATACGGAGCCACACTGCGAAGCTATTGCCTGGCCAGTCTATTCCGGAGCTGCATGCATGCACCAAATACCAAATGCACTATCGCGAATTCACAAAAGAACGCTTTGGGGCGGGAGATGAAGAGCAGGAATTCCAGCGTGGGTTCAGCGGTGGAAAAGAACAGCGAAAGAGCGTCGTGATTAAATGGCGGGTGTTGATGTTATTTTTTTTTGTTATTTTTTTTTGGCAGGGCAGCAGACACATTTGCTGATAATAATAAAAAAGGCATCCCCCCCCCCCCAAAAAAAAATGATCACCAGATACACACAAACATGCTATGCTGTAGGCCGTCGTAAATATTGTCGGACTTGGCTGCTTGGACGAATCCATCGCGACTTGGGACGCCACACCCGCGCCACACCCGCGCCAAACGCCACAGCAGCCAGCCAGACAGCAAACACACTAGACGCGACTAGGACCTTGGACCTTGGCTTGGATCTTGGAACTTGGAACTTGGAACTTGGCTTGGGATTGATGGTTCCACGGAAGCGTGACGAGAACCCGAGCCCGCCCAATCAATTCCATGCCATGCAGCTGTCCCAAATAAGCTTTGGCTGCCCGCAATCAAATCAATCCTTTTTTTCCATTTCTTTTTTGTTGTTCCCGATTCAAGGGCTTCACGTCCGCACGCCGTGGCCATAGACGGCGATACTCGCCAGACCAGACACAGCACACCACGCAGAGCCCACGTAGAACCTGCGCCCGCCTATCCGTCATCAGCCCATCTGTAGGCCCTTCCCTTGTCCTGCCCTACCCTGCCCTGCCCTGCCTGCTCCTCGCCTGTCCCGGCTTGTCGCTAACAATATTATTTGCCTGTTCATTTCAGTTTGCATACATCGACCAACCGCCAATTGATATTACTTTCTCCCCAAACACATCAAACACGGTTCTTTGCCGCCCGCCCGTCCGCCCACAAGCCCGACACTCCTCTAGTTCCCCGTGACCATCGCCGCATCGGCTCAGAAACCATGTCGTTTGCCACCCCTCGCCCCAAATTGAACGCTGCCGTCACCACCACGCCCGTCAGGAAAACCGCCGTTGCACCACCCGTTTCTGAAAGCCCCGGCACCTGGAAGCACCCGCAGCTCGACGAGATTCACCGCCGTCGCAATGCCTCGACCTTTACCGAAAAGAACATGCGCCAGGTCTTCCTGAGCCTTGGTGCTCTGCTGCTGCTCTGGGCTGTCGAGTATGCGGCCACGTCGTATCTCAACTTTGATTTGTATGCTGTCCTGTCTCATTCTCTGCGTTTCCCGCCTGCTTTGCAACGCCGTCGAGCCCTCTCGTTCTAACCGCCCCAATCTTGCACGCCATCTAGTCTCTCCCGGTCCACGCGCTCCTACTTTGCCTGGGCCTTTACCGTGCTCCACGCTGCGCCCATTGCCAACATGGGCCTTGCTCTATTACCGCTTGTGCGCCCCGTCGACAATCTCACCGACATTCCCCTCTCCAACGAGCAACGCCAGCTGCTCGGTCTTCCTCTGCTCGCCGCACCCACCATCGACGCCAAGTTCAGCACGCCCCCGCGCTACTCGCGCACGCCCTCCATGGCTGACTCGGTCAACAGCCGCGCGAGCTACAATGGCTCTCCGCTCTCAGGCCGCGGCAGCCCGGCTGCTGTGTCGCCCTTGAAGAGTTCGCAGTTCTCTCCCCTCACCAGCCCGCTGCAGCACAAGTCCGCCCAGCAGTTTTCGCCCCTCTCGAGCCCTCTGCAGCACAAGACCAGCAACAGCAGCGCCAAGCTTGGACTGCTGGCCAGCAGCTCTTCGAGCACCCGCCGTCCCTCCTTTGGATCCAACAGCCCTCTTCTAGGCGCGGGAAGCAACTCTTCGGCCAGTCTCTTTGCCGACATTGGCACTCCCAGCCCGGCTAGCAAGAGAGCAAGCGTTGGCCTCAACAGCAAGTGGCTGTACGAAAAGAGCCGGCGACAAAACTGAAGTCATCGCCGCGGGGGAAAGGAGTGTGTGTGTGTGTGTGTGTATGTGGGGGCAGTAGATAGGCAGTAGATTTGGGCGTTCTTGGTGGAATGCATATGGATCAATATGATGGAAATGTGGAATGTTCATTGCGACTGCTCCCTACAGGTTAGCGTGGGCGTGTACTGGCACCAAAGCCGGCTATATCTCGGCGGGCTGTCAATGGAAACTAGAGATTGCATCGTGCCATAGTGAGTGCCCCCCCCCCCCCCATCACCATCAGATGAGCCATAACAGCTCTTGTTCTCGTGCTTGCTTGTGTTCTGGCCCAGAGACCAGCACAGAGACCAGCCCAAACCCTAACCAGACCCTTGACTAAGCTGCTGACTAAGCGCCCGCTAACCACACCGAGCTCGTGGCATACGACCAGGCTTTGCCCTTGAATCATCTCAGGCCCCAAGGTGTGGGTTGATTCGAGACGAGATGTAAGGCAGCTTCATGCACATTTCCATCGACCGACTTGAGCTCTCGACATCCCACAACGCCTTTCTCTGCAGCCCACGTGTCCTCTTTGCTCCCCGCTATACCTTACGCACCCCAAGCCTCGGCCTTGCCCTGTCCACCACGGCGGCGCATTATGCAGAGTCGCTAGCCATGGGAGCCAGTGATTCCAAGCTTGTGTTCAAGAAGGGCATTCTGCGCCTTTCCGAGGAGCGCAACATCCCGGCGGACGACCCGTATTGGGTTTCTGTAAGCTCTATACTTTCCACACGTTTCACACTCTCTGTCCTCTACACCTGCTGCCTCCACACTCTCTGTCCTCTACACCCGCTGCCTCCGTCCCGCCCGGCTGATTGACTACCGGCCTGCTTCTCCTCCCATCACGCCTGCTAACGTCCACGGTGTCTTTGTCTACGCATATAGTTCTGGGAGCTGCCCGAGTCAGCCGAGGATGTCTTCAGCCTGTTTGCGCCATCCGACATCCGCCGCACGCGCGACCATGCCCCCGAAAACCTCGAGACCCTGATCCTGGCCGTAACCTCGCGGCTGTTCATGTTGCGCCACCATCCGTCCTTCCCCGACGCCGAATATGCGCCTGATCACGACCTCCTGAACTGCGTGCGCATCCTGACCCGCTTGCTGCCGTTCGTATTCGAGGAGGAGGCTCTGGCCTCGTGGGAGGACAAGTTTCTGTGGGGCATCCGGCGCCGGAAAACCAGAAAGGCCTCTCTGGCTTCCGAGATTCTCTTTGACGAGTCCATGGCCAGCCCGAAGCCGGCCGTCGAGGAGTTTGAAGAGATCAAGCCGCTGGCCGAGGAGCTCATTGATACGCTTATTGAGCTGCTCTTCTTCTCGGGCTTCACCATCCAGAAACAGCCGCCAGGCAAGGACCGCGTGTCGTTTGTCATCTGGCAGAGCGGCGTCGGCTGCAACACCACAAACCCCTCCACCAAGGACTTTGAGAACAACCGCTGTGAGATTCTGCGCCTGTTGATTGTCCTGGCAAGTCAAAGCCTGTATATGACGCCGCCAGTCCTGACACAACGAGGCATACGGACACTCTCGTACATGTGCACATCCACAGACAAGCAGGCTGTCCTCTCTGTTCTCTGCTCTCTTCTCAACACTGTAAGCCCATGCACCACGAGTAGCGTCCTGCATCGCCCTGCCCTGCCCTGCCCTGCCCTGCCCAACTGATGCGATGCGATGCCAAGCGATGCGATGCGATGCCATGTATGCATCTTGTGTATGTGTATGCACTAACCGACTGGGCTTGCCCACCTGTTCCCGTCCCGTAGACCCTCAAGTACAACCCCACCAGTTGGCGAGTCCCATACAACACCCTCGTTGCCAAGGACAGCAAACAGCCACTCGCCACGCACTCCCTGCAGCTTCTGCTTGCCCTGCTCCTGTATCCCATTCCCAAAGACTCGCCGAGTACAAAGAACGTGTACCGGCACTTCCTCGGGCGCATTCACCGACCACAAGACTTCCACTTCATGGTAGACGGCATGACGCGCATTTTGAACCAGCCGCTGCATGAAAAGACATCGCTTATTCCTGGGACCCAGAACCAGGCCGGCTTTGTGTCCCAGGTGCTCATGCTCTTCTGGGAGGCAATACAAAGCAACAAGCGCTTCCGCGCCTTCATTGTCGATTCCGAAACGTCGCGGGAGTTTGTCATCCTTGCGCTCTTCTATGCCCTTGAGTACAGAAACGATGCGTCCAAGCAGGGCGTCGTGCGCATGTGCGCCTTTCTTCTCCAGACGTTGAGCGTTGAGCAAAACTTTGGCATCAACCTCAACGCCCTCTTTGAAAACCACAACTCGCTGCCCATGGTCATGAGGATTCCGGGCTTCCGGGGCTCCTACGCCGACTTTTTGATCCACTCCATCTATACCCTCATTGCCCACAGCCACTCCAATCTGACGGCCATATACCCCGCGCTGCTGGCCATCTTGAACAACGTGGCACCGTACCTGCAAAACCTCACGCCCAAGACGTGCAACAAGATCATGCAGCTGTTCAGCTCCATGTCGTCGCCGTCTTTCCTTCTCGCAAATGAAAGTAACCACGACCTTCTCCGCGCTCTGCTGGAGTCTATTAACGGCATAGTCGAGCACCAATACGACAGTAAGTCGGCAATATGAATGAGAATGAGCCTTGCTTGTTGATGCATCTCTCGGAAGACCAACGCTAACGCTGTCCAGAAAACCCCGACTTTGTTTATGCCGTACTCCGTCACCGCAAACGAATCGAAGCCCTCCGCAGCTTCACCCTCGAGAGCGGCCAGGAAGAGATAGAGCGGCGCCAGCGGTCGCGCAAGGAGTCTAGTGCCAGCACCGAGACCTACGATCCGACCTCGACCAGGAGTTCCGTCGACAGCAGCTTGGGCTTTCTGCAGCAACATCAGTCCTTCAACAGCATCCAATCGCCGGGGCTCAGGAACGTGCCCGAGGACTCGACCTTTGAAATTGGCGACGACGAGGACAGCGACGACAACGACGACGATCCCAACCAGACTGACACGGAAGACGAATATCGGCCAACACCCACAACCGACAGCCCTTCCTGTGCCGGCTCTGCAGTCAGCCCCGAAGACGCAGTGCCGGCTCAGTTGCGCGGCATGTCGGAAAAGGCCCGCGGCAAGCTTCCGGCTGGCGCGCCAACCTTTTCGCGGCAAAACAGCCTGTCGAGCTTCAACTTCCCCGCCAACGCCGCCCGCGCACCGTCTGGCGCCTTTGAGCCAACGGCCGCCTGGATCGACCGCTGGCTGCCGGAGCTGCCGCTGCACACGCTGCTGATCCTCATGCAACAGCTCGGCGCGTTGATTCCACGCCAGAACCTGACGCCCGACGTCGCTACCACGCAGGTACGCCAGCAGATCCAGAGCATCGCCGTCATCGGGCTCGAGGCGTCGCTGATCCGCGTGCACTCGTTCGAGTGGGGACCCATGGCCCTGGGCTGGTACGAGGCGCTGCTCTGGGGCCTCATCTTCACCAGCGAGATGCGCCTGGGCAACGGCGCCATGAGCCTGTGGACCGGCACGGCCATACGCCTGTTCCGCGTGCAGGAGACGGCGCCGGCCGGCCCGACACTGACGAGCCCGCGCGGCGCTGTCGATGCGGTGGGGAGTAACATTGTTTCGCGCATTGGCGCCATTAATCTGCGCGGTGCGGCAGGGAGTATTGGTGGCGGCGGCAGTGGTGGCGGCGGCAGTGGTGGTGCGGGAGGCACGGGGAGTGGTGCGGCATCTTTGGCCGCTGGAGGGGCGCCTGCGAGATAAAAAGAACAAAGTCTGCAGCAATGCTTGATTCAATGGAGGTTGAAGATGATGTGTGTTGTGGGTACTTATCACGCGGCCTTTCTGCGTATGGTGTTGTCATGAGCGGTTCTTGTTCATTTCTTGTATTTGTCTATGTAACCTGCACAGAAAGCTGTCTAGGGCTATGAATGTGACGTGAATTCTCTCTCTCTCTCTCTCTCTCTCTCTCTCTCTCTCTCTCGCCAACTAGGAATGAATATACACTCTGCTGCTACTCCTATGTTACTCGCCGGGACCGTGCCGGTAATGTCTGTGTTTCCCGTTGACTGGACTCCGTTCGCGCTCTGCTCGCGAGTGCTCGTCCGGCACTTGGCCGCTGCGTCCAGTATGTCTGTCCCGACTGCGACTTCGGTGACGGCTGAGGGTGTCACCGCTGCGCCGGTCGCGGTGTCTCCTGCTGCCGTGATCGGCGCTCCTGCTTCTGCTTCTGTTTCTGCTTCTGCTTCTGTCGCGGTGGGGCCTGCGGTCGTGTCGGGCGTGTCGATCGTGTCGGTCTCTGCTGTTTCGGCGGTGGCTTGAATGCGCGCCATGCTGTTTGTCTCCTCGTTCGCGACCTTGTTCGTGTTCGCCTTCTCGTTCTCGTTCTCGTTCGCGGTGGCCATCGTGGTGTCTTGATCGGTGGTGGTGATGGTGGTGGCGGCGGTGTGAGCGGTCATCTCCTCGGCGGTCATCTCGTCGGCGGTCCGCGGAAGCCTCCTTCTTGATGCTGGCGAGTGCAGGCTCTTCGCCGTCGGGCTCTTCATTTTTGACGGCACTGTCGTCTGAGTCGCGGGGCTTGACTTGAATCGCATTTGCGCCGCTGGACTCGCGCACCGGGGGCGGCAGGCCCAAGGCGCGCGCCATTGCGTCTTCTTCGGCCTCTTTGATTTTGCGCAGCTCGTCCTTGCGCTGCTGGTCCCTGGCGTCTTCGGTGGCGCTGTCGCCAGACTTGGAGTACCAGGTCAGGTCTTTGCCGGTTTGCCAGCGACCAACGGGGGCCTTGAGGCTGTGGCCAAGATAGTTTTCGCGGTGGGAGGACTTGGCGACATCATCCCAGCTGAAGTTGACGCCGCCGCGAGAACCGGTTTTGCGGATGGTGGAGAGAAGGTCCATTTGGATGGCTGAGAGGCAAGGCTGGGAGGGGTCAATGTGGAGGTGAAGATAATTAAATGAGAAGGCTTGAACGAACAAGGCTCGTTTGGGAAAAGCAAGTTCTCTCCCCCCAAAAAAAAATGACGTTGTGATTGCTTAGTCAGCAGAGAACACATATGTAGCAACGCGGCGGCAAGACCCAAGCAACAGAAAACAGGCGTAAACATTGATAAAGAAAGCAACAAAAGAACCATCAAATACGACAGAACCAGAGTCTCTAGATGACTTGCTGCACAAGTTCCAAAACATCAAAAAGACCGGCTGGCGTGGCTTTGAGCTGCTTCAGGCCAAGGCCCAGAACCATGGTGCGCTCGTCCTCGGGGCTTTTGAGCGAGATGTAGTTGGCAATTTGCGAGGCGAGGAGATGGCCGGCTGCTTCTCTGTCACCGCCGCCGCTGCCGAGGAGCGTGGTGGGCGTGATGTGCGCGCCGGGGAGCATGTCTTGGCGGGGGTGACTGACGGTGAGGCCGGCCATGGCGGCAGGCGTCGCGCGGATGGGGACGTGGATCTGGCGAGCAATAGACAGAGCGTTAGAGGCCGAAAGTCGGGAGCTGGGAGCTGAGAGCTGAGAGCTGAGAGCTGAGAGCTGAGAGCAAGAGACACAGAGAGCTTACCCATTGCGCCAGACGGCCTTCCTGCGAGAGCGTGATCATGATCTTGTCTCTAAACACTCTGGACACGGCTTCTGTGGGGATGCCGTTGACCTGTGAAACGGCAGTGTGGCCGCGAGCAGGAAAGGCGGCGTCGGATGGCGCTGGAGCTTCCATGGCGACAAGATGAACGTGAACGAGATGGGCAATGAACCGGCTGCTGGCTCGTGAATGGTCAAAGGTTGAGGCTTGCGCTGCTTGGCCAGGCCAGAAGATGGCTGGCTGGAAGCTTGCCCCGCACTATACCCGAAGAAGGTGATAAGCAAAGGCGGTGAGGGCGGCAGAATTCCTTATCAGTTTTTTTTTTTTCTAGGTAATTTGTTTGTGCTGAGAAAATCCGAAAATTAATTAATTAATTTGTGGCTTCAGCAATTGACAACAACGACGACGACAAAACCACGATAGCCCATTCGCCCCTTCGCCCAATTTGCCGCGTGACTCTCCATCACACATCTCATCGCCGCTCGACAGCCACTGCCACGCCCAGCATGCCCAAGTTTGTGCCGCGGCAACGCAAGCACAAGGCGCTGGCCCGCGAACACGCTGCTGCCAATGCAGTGCACACGTACGATCCCAACGCCGACGAACTGACGCCGCTCGATGCGACCAAGAAGAAGGAGCTGGCCGAGGCCAAGGCCGCGCTGCTGGAAAAGGGCACCAAAGTCACGAGCAAAAAGGCCAAGCGGCTGGAGAAATACATTGAGAAGAAGCTGCGCAAGGACGAGAGCCGCATGTTGATCCAGAAGCTGGGTGAGAGCAAGATTGATACGGCGCTGTTTGCCAAGACAAGCGCCATCGGCCAGGCCAAGGAGACCAGGCGACAGACGCTGCAGAGGGCGCTGCACGAGGAAAAGGCCGGCATCCAGACGGGACACTCCAAGGCTCTGTTGTACCAGGAGAGAGAAGAGGTCGACCAGAGCCAGGCGCCCGAAGTCAAGAAGATTCTGGAGTCGGACGAGCCAGTGAAAAAGCGGAAAAAGAACAAGAACAAGCGCAAGATTGAAGAGGGAGACAATGAGGATGAGGACGAGGACATGGCAGAGCCCGAGCCCGAGTCCGAGCCGGGTGCCGAACCGGGTGCCGAGCCCGCAGCCAGCCAGGATGCTCCTCAAGAAGTGCCTCAGGCTGAACCTGCACCAGTACTGGCCTCTCTGGGATCTGGTCTCAAGAGACCGCTTGACACCGACGACGACGGCAGACCAGTCTTGAAGAAGAGGCAGAAGCGCGGCGGTGTCGCCACCAAGCATTCCTTGATTTACGCCAAGCCACAGATTGTTGACGAGGGCGAGGATGACTTTGAGGGGTTCGACGATGAGGACAACGACGACGACGACGACGACGACGATGATGATGATGAGAGCGAAGACACACAGGAAGGCTCTGGCGAGGGCGAAGAAGAAGAGGACGACGACGACGACGACGACAACGACGAAGAGCACGACTCCGACTCCAATGAAGAAGACTCCGAAGAAGACTCTGACGACGACGACGACGACGACAACTCCGAAATCGACCGTGAAGAGAGCAAACAGCGCTCATCCTCCTTCCGCGCCTGGGCCCTCCAGCAACGAAACGAAGCCCTGGGGTTCAAGCCCAGCACAGAAGCCTCCTACCTCAATCTCCCCACCGTCGAGGGATTCGTGCCCCGCGCGCCCGAAAGCGACCCCCTGCCGCGCGAACTACAACCTACCACAAACCTGGAGCGCAAGGTGTACAGCGTCACCGTGAACCGGCCCGAAGCCATGCAGGAGGCCCGCATGAAGCTGCCGGTGGTGGCCGAGGAGCAGCGCATCATGGAGGCCATCCACAACAACGACATCGTTGTCGTCTGCGGTGCCACCGGTTCGGGCAAGACAACGCAGATTCCGCAGTTCCTCTACGAGTCTGGCTACGGCTCGCCCGAGTCGCCGACGTCCGGCATGATTGGCATCACGCAGCCGCGCCGAGTGGCCGCAGTCAGCATGGCCAAGCGTGTGGCCGAGGAACTGGCCGACCACGGCGCCCGCGTCGGCTACCAGATCCGCTTCGACGGCACGGTCGACAGCAACACGGGCGTTAAGTTCATGACGGACGGTGTGCTGCTGCGCGAAGTGGCCCAGGACATCACGCTGGCCAAGTACTCTGCCATCATTGTCGATGAGGCCCATGAGCGCAGCGTCAACACCGACATCCTGGTCGGCATGCTCAGCCGCGTGGCCAAGCTTCGCCGTGAGCTGGCCGGCGAGGACAAGACAGGCGCCACCAAGCCGCTCAAGCTGGTCATCATGTCGGCCACGCTGCGCGTTGACGACCTGACCAAGAACCCCGTGCTGTTCCCCACGCCGCCGCCCGTGCTCGAGGTCGAAGGCCGCCAGCATCCCGTGACGCTGCACTTCTCGCGCCGCACCCACGCCGACTACGTCGAGGAGGCCTTCAAAAAGGTGTCCCGTGCGCACCGCAAGCTGCCCCCCGGCGGCATGCTGGTGTTCCTGACTGGCCAGAACGAGATTGCCCAGCTGAGCAAGAAGCTCAAGGCACAGTTTGGCGGCGGCGTGTCTGCGGGCAGTGCACCCAAAGTCAAGGTCCTGGCTTCCGAGGCGCCGCTGGAGGCCGAGGACATCGACCTTGGCGATGCCGACATGTCGGAGATGGTCGACGATATGGTGCACGACAGCGACGACAACAGCGACGGCGACGGCGACGACGACGATAACGACGAGTTCAATATTGAAGACGACGACGAGGACGCCCCGCCCAAAATGAAGGTCCTGCCTCTGTACTCGCTGCTGCCGACGCGCGAGCAGCTGCGCGTCTTCGAGCCCGTCCCCGAAGGCACGCGCCTCGTGATCCTCGCCACCAACGTGGCCGAGACGTCGCTGACAATCCCCGGCATACGCTACGTCTTCGACACCGGCCGTGCCAAGGAGCGGCGCTTCGACCGGCTATCAGGCGTGCAGAGCTTCGACATTGGCTGGATCAGCAAGGCTAGCGCATCGCAGCGCGCCGGCCGTGCGGGCCGCACGGGGCCCGGCCACTGCTACCGGCTGTATTCGTCTGCCGTGTTCGAGCGCGACTTTGACGCCTTTTCGCAGCCCGAAATCCTGCGCATGCCCATCGAGGGCGTCGTGCTGCAGCTCAAGGCCATGAAGCTGCACAACGTCGTCAACTTCCCCTTCCCCACCTCGCCCAGCCGGCCCATGCTGGCCCAGGCCGAGCGCCTGCTCGGCTACCTCGGCGCGCTGACGTCCGACGGCAACAAAATCACGCCGCTGGGCACCACCATGTCCATGTTCCCGCTGTCGCCGCGCTTTGCGCGCATCCTGCTCGTCGGCCACCTGCACGACTGCATGCCATACACCATCAGCATGATTGCCGCGCTGTCTGTCGGCGATGTGTTCATCCCCGAGAGCCACGTGGTGCCGCCCGAGCCGGCGCCCAACGCTGACGGCATCGTGTTCAACGACGGCCGCGACGACGAGCGCACCGCGCAGCGCAAAAAGTTCAACGCCGTGCACCGCCGCTTCTGCCACCTCGACGACCGCTCCGACGCCATCAAGCTGCTACAGGTGCTCGGCGAGTTCGCCCACGTGCCGACCGAGGCGTGGGCGCGCGACCACTTTGTGCGCTACAAGGCGCTGGCCGAGGCCGCCCAGCTGCGCAGGCAGATTGCCGCGCTGCTGCAAAAGTACATCCCGGCGTTCGCCAACCTGCGCGTGGCCGACAAGCTGCCGCCGCCCAGCGAGAAGCAGGTTGCCGCGCTGAAGCAGATGATGTCCGTCGGCTTCGTCGACCAGATTGCCGTGCGCGCCGACGTGTCGCCGTCGCCGCCCGAGCTGCGCCGCAAGCCGCGCCGCGCCATCGACGTGCCGTACGTGCCGCTGGTGCCGCTGAACGACGGCCCCGCCGGCGGCCCTGGCGCAGATCCACTGGATGGCATGGTCTACCTGCACCCGTCGTCGCCCATGGCGCACCTGTCCGTGGCTGAGTGCCCCGAGTACGTGGTCTACAGCCACCTGCAGCGGGCGGCTGCCGTGGCCATTGGCAGCGACCGCACGCCCAAGACCAGGATGCACTCGCTGACGGACGTCACGGGCGCACAGCTGGCAACCATTGCAAAGGGCACGCCTCTTCTCAGCTGGGGCAAGCCGGTCAAGGAGGTTGGCACGCCAACGGCTACGGAGCGCGAGGTCTGGGTCGTGCCGTATCTGCGGGCTGAGGGAACCGGCGGCCAGGGGTGGCCGTTGCCGATCCGCAAGGTCAAGCAGAAGAAGGTGGCCGGCAAGGGCTGGGTAGTGCTCTGAGGACGGGAAGATGAGAGGGGGGCGAGTAAAAGAATGTGTTTCTATATAAAGGTATCTTTTTTTTCTACGGCGCATACTGCCATGTTACTGGCTGGTTGTATTTTTTTTTTTTGACTGATTACTGTCGCTTGCATAATTCCATATCAATTAACTTGTTTTCCCCATTAACCTTACTTTTTCTTTGTCTTGCGTTGCGCTGCTTGTCTCTGGGGCCTGATGCGTTTCGGAGCCTTGGCCGGGGCCGTCTGTGCAGTCGTGGAATCCGGGCTCCCGTGCTCGGGGCCCCCGTGGCCCAGGCCCAGGCCCAGAGTCTTCTCGGCGCGCGCGGCGGCAGTCTGAGAGCGGGTTCGGCGGGTTCCGGGCGTAGGCTGCTTAGAAGAGGATGAGGCCTGTGCTCTAGAAGATTTCTTTGGCCTGGCGGGTGGTTTGAGCTTGGAAGATGGTGTAGAAGATTCTTTTGCAGGCGGCTTGGGTTGAGTGCCCTCAGAAACGGACATGGTCGATGTAGCAGCCTCAGGCAGTGGTGGGATCTCGGGGTTTGCTTGCAATGAATTCTGTAGCTGTAGCTGTAGCTGTAGCTGTAGCTGTATCTGTGGCTGGGCCTGGGCCTGGGCTTGGGCCTTGGCTTGGGCCTGGGGCTGTGACTGCGATAATGACTGCGATAGTGCCTGTGCCTGTGCAGCCGCTGTCCTGCGCGCGAGCTTCAGCCGCAGCCGAGTCTCTGGCCTACACGTCTTCTTGCCCCTCTCCGTTTCATGTCCCTCTTTGCTGCCATTGTTGCTATTAAGCCCTGACTTCGCTTTCTAGGCAGCTGCCGGTGTTGTAGCAATGCTCTTGCTCTTCCTGCGCCGGGGCTTTTGTGAGCCCTTGCGCTCCTTGGCTCCGGATGCATCCTTCTTGTCGTCCTTTTTGGCGGTAGCGTCTGTCTTGAGAGAGGCGAGGCTCGTCAAGGGCGCCGTAGCAGCACTTGTAGAGGCTGCAGCAGCCGCAGCAGCAGCCGCAGCAGCTGCAGAGCGGCCAGTAGACGATAGATGGAACTTTCCAGGCTCGCCGGTAATAGGGTTCTCGTCAATGTAGTCGCCACCGTAGCGCATGTGGATCCGAGCTGACTCTTCAGCCAAGCGTTGGAGCATTTTCTCTTCGTTTGCGTCAGGGCCGGCGGCCGAAACTTGTTGGGTTTGTGAGGCCTGGGAGCTCCCGGGCGCAGGCGTACCAGCAGCGACGTCGGGGGTGTCCTTTTTGACGGGGGGCTGGATGTACGTATGGCCTTGGGAGGGCGCCCAGGTCCGGATGGATTCAGCCTGGGTGATGATGCTGCGCATGGAGGATGCGATGGTGGCCTAGTGATACGAGACGAGGAGTGCGGTTAATAAGGGGGGAAGCGGAGGTGTAGTATGCCATGCCATATTTGACCGTGGTTGCTGGCGCTTGGCCGTGGTTGTTGGGGTGTTGGAATGGACTTACCACGCGTGCATTAATGATGTCAGCGAGCATCGGGGCCTGGTAGATGTTTTCGCCGACGACAAAGTACGTGGCCAGCACCGTGACCTCGTCGTCCTCGCCCGGATGCTTCTTGCGCATCTGCTTGTTGATGACCCAGACACCGGTGCCCATGCCCGGGCCCATCTCAGCCGGCTCCTCAACCACCATGAACTCCAGGCCGGCCATGGTGCGTAGATGGCCCTCAAAGGCCTCGCGGGTCTGGATCAGCGGGAACATGTTCTGGTTGTGCATGGCCTGCGAGAACAGCACGGCGTTGTTGGACGTGGCGTTGAAGAAGGGTGAATGGGCGAAATAGTAGAGGATGGTGTTGCTATGGATGCCGTTGAGCTCGGCAACGGCCATTGGACTGCGCCATTGGATTTCATCGAGCTTGGGTTCTTGCGCGGGCATTTTTGCGGGCAGTAGAATAGCGGGCAGTAGAATAGCAGGCAGTAGAGTAGCTAGCAATGATTGGTAGAGGCTGAATGATGCGACGATGGTGATAACGATGGCAATAGCAATGGCAATAGCGATGGCGATGGCGATGGCGATGGCGATGGCGAAGTGTTGTGGGAGAGAAAAAAAATGAAAAGAAGAAATGCAGAAAGCTGTGACGTCGATTTGGGAATAGAGCTGGATGCAGCTTAGGGTCCACAGACAGATACAGCTTAGGGTGCACAAACGGATGCAGCTTAGGGTCCACAGATAGGTGCAGCTGTGCGCCAGCTGGCACGTGGACCGATGGGTATATTGAGGGCATGCTGCTATTTGGCCAGCTGCTGCCTGCTGCCAGAACCTACTGAGACTAATCTGCCAGCTGCCTCCCCTCCCTCCGTCTCTTCCGTGTGTACACACATCGCCCAGCTCTCCATCCCATCTCCCCGCCTCTAGCCCAGCTTCTTCTCCTCACTGCCAAACTTCTCGCTGCCATCCGCAAACACCTCGTCAAAGTTGTACTCGCCCCAGCGGATATCCGGCGACAGCCCGGCAAACTTCCACACGCCATCAATCTTCCTGTACCAGTGCTTGTTGGCCGAGTGCGCGTGGCCCTTGACCTTGACCTCGGTCAGGCTGCTGTCCGTGTAGCGCTGGTGCGGCACGCGCAGCTGGTGCCAGCCGACCACCTCGGTGTCGGAGACGCGCTCCCACCGCGTCGCGCCGACAAAGTGCTGCGTGCGCAGCAGCGGGTCGCCCAGCACCTTGTGGTCCGAGATCATGGCGATGAACTCCTCGGCGGGCATGGCCTCCCAGAGCTTGTTGAGGAACGAGCGGTAGTCGACCTGCGGCAAATGTCAGCGGCTAGATTTGGCATTGTGCCGTGGCACTGAGCACTGTGTGTTTTCCAGAGACGGCAAAGACATACCCTCAAGGTCGGCGCAATCACCTTGCGGAGACGGTCCCAGTCCTTGCTGTCGTAGCTGTCGGCCCACTCGTACAGGGCCGTGTTGAGGCCACAGTAGTCTGCATAGGGTGGGTTAGTATTAGTATGCTGCAGGCTGCCATGTCGACCAAGAAGATCGCAAAGTTGTGGTGTGGCGTACCCTCAAAAGTGATGGCCTTGGAGTTGGCTGTGGCCGGGGGTTCGGTCAGCGTGCTGATTTGAGCAACCATGATGGAGGACGGCAAGATGGAGGATTGCAAGATGTATGTGACTGGAGGAATTCTTGTAAACGAGAATGCGCAAATGTAAAAGGCAATGAATGTGTAGTATGACACGGAGAGACTCTCTGAATCAGGGTGGCCGGGCTCTTATATACTTCCACAACCCCCATAAGCCCCTCTTCCCTCCCAAGACCAACTTTCCCCCCGAGTCCGTGTACACCAAGCCTATACAAGTCCGCACCCATACAGCCTCCATAGCACACATACACGTACACACACACGCATCACTCATCCGTGGCCTGTACCACTGCCACCGCCCGCAGCGTCCCCCCTCTTACTGCCTTGCATGCCCTCCGCCCTCGAACAAGCGAGCTATACGAGCTACAGATAAGCGTGCTTCTCGAGCTGCTCTGGCTGTGCATGCGTCCCCTTTCCTCTGTTCCCGCCCCGTAGCTCTGAAAAGAATAGCCCCCCCCCCCAAAAAAAGCATTCCCTTGACTCAGTTCCCTGGACAAGGCGTGGGGAAGTCCCGTGCCGATCGGCTGGGCTGCTACTATCTAGCCTAGCAGGCCTGGCCACAGAGAGAAACCACCAGCTGCAGAAACACTGGGAGAAAAAAACAATATGCCTCAATGTAAAAACTATATTCAGGTCGATATCCCGTTGCTTCACGCTACACGCTACACAACTAAACAACCATTCCATCCAGGCTGTCACTCATGCCGCCATTCACTCCAGCGCCCGCTGCACCCACAGCGCCGAGCTGCCCTCGAAATTCGCCTCCCGGTCCTGCCGCTTGCGCGCGCGATGCAGCTTGATCCCGAGCTCATACTCCTCGCGGCGCACTTCGGCCAGCTCGTCCTCCAGCGCCTGCACCTTGCACTTCTCCATCTCGCGCTTCTTCAGCACCTCGGGCCGCGCCAGCAGATTGTCGCGCGGCATCATCTCCGTCATCTTGGCAATCGACCGGTTGATGTTGATGCGCCGGTTTGCCAGCGCCTCCAGCAGCGCGTTGAGGTGCGCCACACGATCGCTTGCAGAGGTCTCTGGCGGCGCCCGGGGCAGCGCCTTGCCGCCTGGTCCGTTGGTGTGGATCGAAATGGTGTCCGAGCTGAAGAGCTGTGCCGTGGCCATTGACCTGGGAATCGGCTTGTTGACAGATGTGAAGACTGCCTGGTTCTGGCAGTTATCGCGAGGAGACACAAGGGACGACGACATATGCGGAACATTGTTGGGCGTATTCCGGGATACGGGCGGCGTCCAAGCAGGCTGGAAATCAATTTTGATGGGCATACTAGCCTCCTCGTCGTCGTCCTTTTCCTCGTCCGCGTTGTAGTTGTGTTTGTCTGGGAGGTTGCCCGAGAGATTGTCTGAGAGCTTGTGGTGCTGCTGGGACTCGGACTCGGGATAAATATGCGCAGCCTCGGAAAGCTGCTTTACAGCCTCGGGAATCTCAGGAACAGCCTCGTCCACGTCGTGGGGGCCAAGTTCGGGCGAGAGACTGTAAACCGAAGTCGCGACGGTTGTCACACTAAAGCGCGACGTAGGCTGAGCCCAGTCAGGCTGCTGGCTACGGTCGCTGGCAAGCGCGTGGGAAGACTCGCCAGCAGGTGGTTTGCGAGCAATGCTTTGAGTTGCCGATTGTATGCTCACAGTACTGGGTGTGGGCTTTCTGCGGATGGACTTGTTTGAGGTGAGGTCGGCTGGAACTTGTCGAGTCGGGATTTGGGCCTGGATCCCCGATGCCGAAGAGGTGTGCTGATGCCGTGTTTGGCTGCCAGTCTGAGACTGCTCCTGAGGGGGGTCACGCTCAACTGTTCGAGGAGGTGTAGGATAGTCGCTGGCCTGCGCGCTGGCCTGCGCGCTGGTCTGGCTTTTGGGAGACGACACCGGCGTTACTAAGCTCAAGCTCTTTGGCTTGGACGGGGCCATCTTGCGAATCACAGGTACAACACCTCTCGCTTCAGATCTGACAGGGGACACCACACCAGACACCGAAACATTGCGGCGAGCCTTGACGCCAGTCTGGCTATCGCGAACTGGGTCGAGAATAGCGATTCTGCCGCTAGCCCCCTTCCATTGTGGCCGTGCCTCTGACTCGGTCTGGCTGGGCATGCTTCCCGGCTGCTCTTGCCCCTGATGATACATCTGAGTCTGGATTGGCGTTGGCTGTGAGACGGAGCGCATGTTGTTGACCTTCTGGTTGTATGCGGGCGGGCTTCTAACTTTGGGCATCGCAGCCTGGCTGGGGGGCTCGGGATGCGCATTAACCTGGCCGGCGTTGGCCTTCAGTCTGGAGCTGGGAGATTGGCTAATGCCTTGGGCATATTCCGCCGGCTTTACCTGTGCTGACCGGCCAGGGCCCAGGGTTGGCTCGCCGGTCATTGCATCCCAGCGCATATCTCGGCCCTCGGCCATGCGAAAAACCTGGCGACCAACTTCTGATTGGGGCTGACGCATTTGGTCCCTTGAGCCTGCAGCGCGGAGGGCTCTTGTCTTGCGTTCACGCCGCATGGCAGGGATGTTTCCATGTGCTGTTGTGGTAGCCTTGGACGTGTCGCTGGCAGTCATTTCGTCGGAAGATCCCAGTGGAGAGACGTCGCGGGGCGGGTTGTGGGACGCCTTTGTGTATGGCGCCATATCAGGCGAGCTGGGAGGAGACACCTCGTGGGATAGCATGACGTTGGCAGGCGTGCGGCTGGACATGGTGTGCAGGGCCAGACAGGGCTTGAAGGCCTGGCGGGGTTCGTAGAAATTGAGAGGCGATGGCTTGGAGTCAAAGGAGGGCTTCCACTCGGAGCCAGTCACAACAATATGTCGGATGGGCGACGCGCGCAGTGGGTTTTCGCGGGGGTAATTCAAGTCGGAGGTTGATTTACTACAATGCTTGTTAGAGGTGGAAATGAGTCAAGAGTTCTGGTGAGGCGCGAAATCGGGGCGGAAAAAAGCGCTTGGGCTAGTCACCAGTGGCAACAAGACGATGCGACCAAGTGGGAAAATGAAAGATAGGCTCGCCCGGGAGACATGGTCAGGCCATATTGCGACCAACAACTGTTTTTTTTTGACGTCATCCAAGCATCCTGGAGACGCGCTCGGTGCAACTAAATCAACAACCGCTGGTTGGTTGATCGAGGCCGCTGGCACTGGCAAGCAAACAGACGACAACAGGGCAAGCAAAGCCCAGCTGGTATAGAAACGAATAAAGGGATAGACGTCCAACATGGTGCGACAATGAAGAAGGTGACGGCAACCAGCATACTCGCGTCGCACAGCCCCGCGCTGGCACATGCCAGACAGAGTCTGCAGCCAGCTTGCAGCTTGCATCGGGGGGAAAGAAAAAGGGAATAAAAAGAACAGCAAGACAATAAAAGGACCAACTTACTTGATACGCACGCGCCGATGATGCTGTCTCTGGAGATGCAGCGGGTTGCTGGGCTGACGCGAACTAGGCACAGTCTGAGACCGTGATCGCGAAATGGACTGCGCCGGGGACAGAGTTGGCTGTTGAGGCTGGATGGAGGCGCTGGACGACTGCTGCAGTGAAGCGAGACAGACGGGATGTGCAGCAAGGCCGTTGACGAAGGAGCGGCCCTTGTCCAGCGGCTCCTGACGAGGCTGGTGGCGGTCGGGTGAGGAGGCGGTAGAAGCCAGTCCAACGCTGTAGTTGTAGCTGTTCTTGAGGCCGCCGTGGCCATGTACGTAGTCTGGTGAGCGCACAGAAGGCTGCGAGGGAGACGTGATGGCTGAGCGCAGCTGGATCGGGGACGTGATGGCCGAGCGAGGCGTTGTTGCCGGAGCAAACTTTTGCGGCGAGCGAGACGGGGAATGGGTGAGTTTGAAGCTGGGGTTCCTGGAAGTTTCAACAGAGATGGAGGTGGTGTGCTGGATTTCCAGTGGCGGACTAGATAATGCCAGAGTTGAGGCCGAGGTCTTTTCGTAGGGGACTTGATTGCGATTTTTGCTGCGAAGAGAGCGAAATCGACGAACATGCGTGGGCGGCGCTGTTGCAATAGGAGCGTCGCGGGGGTTTGAATCGTTGGAGGTAGAGGTCCGCATTCTGAAATTGGCGCTCGCTTTGGGCTGATACGCGCGTCGCTGTAACGTGTGCGCAGGCGCCCCTACTGTACCTACACTGATTCGTCTGGGACTCTGGAGGTGGATAAGTTGGACCCCGTGCGCAATGAGACGGTACCAGCAGGCCAGTCGACCAGTATAGAAATAAGGAAGCAAAGACCCCGGTCAAGGGCGTGAGTCCAAGCTCCAGCTGTGCTTCAGATCCGACTTGGCTCTGTAGGCCAAAGGGCCAAGACGAGCACAGCTTCTTTTTTTTTTTTTTGGTTTGACAGCTGACGACTAGATTGGCGCCGGTCGTTCTCGGCACGGCAAAAAGGCGAAACGATGATGACACACACGACAGGACCTGGAAAAGAAGACGCAGGCGGGCCAGATGCGAGCGAGATGAGATGACTGATACAGGTCAAATTCTAAGAGGGTGGGCTTTGGATGTATCTGCACGGCTGTGAAGTGGCAGCCAGAAGCCCGAGGGTGTCGAGTGAGTCTCGGGGCGTCGTGGATCGTGATGGTGGGTGATGGTGAAGTTTGGAGTCGAAGGCCAGCCACGACAAGGGACAAGGCCACGGACAAGAGAATGACGGGCGTAGTAAGAAATGATGACGTCAGTGAAGGACAAGAGAAGAGAAGAAAAATGATTACAGAGCAAGAAACAAATAAAAAAGATAGAAACAAGAAGCGAATGGAAAATGCACGATGCCGGATGATGCGCAGGCGAAGAGAAAGATGCAGACGGGCCGGGGCCGGAGCCGGAGCCGAAGACGACGGGTGGAAGGACAACAAGAAAAAGAGAGAACGGCCGGAAGCAGTGCCGACGAGGGATACAATTTCAAGTCCAGATCAACTGGAAGACAAGGCAGTAAAAGCGGAAGAAAGCGAGAGTGGTGATGGATGAAAGAGAAAAAAAATAAAAAATAAATAAATAAATAAATAATATTTGGTCCGGCCGCACAAGAAACGAAGGGAAAGAGCGCAAGCGCACAAAAAAGAAAAAGGGAAAAAAATATAAGCCCTGATAAGACAGAAAAGGAAGGAACTGATAGAAGCAAGAAATGGCTGCTTGCTACAAAAGAAGGAGGAGAAGAAGAAGAGAAAGGGAAAGAGCGAAGCAAGAGAGGAGGGAAAGAACATCACATATGAGCGGGAAACTACCTTTTCATGATGAAAGCCTGTCGCGGAAAGAACCCAAAAAAGAAGCAACAGCAGGGTTACTTTTTCATCCAAATTTCTGGGAGCAACAGCCAACCAGCAACAGGCCCAGAGGCCCAAAAGGGCAAGAGACGGCAGGGGCCTTCCTTCCTCCCTTCCCTCCTTCCTTCCTCTCTCTCCTTCCTTCCTCTCCCAACTCCAAACTTCACATCTGGCCCTTCTCTTCTCCTCTCATCCTCTGCTCCTGCGCTGCGCTGCACTGCACTGCAGCAGTCCTGAGCAAAGTTTGAAGTTTGACGTTTGTGGTAATCCCTTCCCTCCCTCCGTTCCTTGTATTTTTGGCTTTTTCTTCAAGGCCCCTGTCAAGGGCCCCTCTTCCTCTTCCTCCTCCTCCTCCTCATCCTCATCCTTCCCCCCCCCCTCACCCTGCTCAAAGTGATCGACAGGTTGGTGGGTGCGCCAGTTAACCTTTGCCGTCTGTGCTGTGCCGTGCGTTTGCTTTGGCTCGTCAAAAGCACAAGCTGCAGAGCCAAGAAGAACCGCCTGCGCAGTGCTTCTGAACCAGCTCACACGCTTGCATGTGCGTGCCTCGCCATATATACAGACAGGCAGAGAGACAGACAGCCCACTACATTTCATCTGCATCTTAGCGGGTATGCCCCTCTTCGCCTCACCCTACCACGACACTGCATCCTCTCTGCATCATCGCCCACCCAACAATAGGAAGATCGCCCAAATTCTCACAGTCTCCCGGAACGGGTCTCCTCCGCCCAGAGCCCTCTCCCTCTCCCTCTCCCCCCTCAGTTGTGGCTGTCTAGTCTTCCTTGTCATTTCTTTCCTTGTCTTGGCATCTCGCCGTGCACCTTGTCGGCCTTCTCTTGTTCGTGCTTTTAGCCCGTGCCGCAACATGAACGCACAGCTGGGCCAATATCAACCGACACCAACAGCACCAACAGCACTAACACTAGCTTCGCCAAGTATCCCTGTTTGAGCCCTTTTTTCTATCCTCTATTCCCCATCATCTGTGCCTATCATCTGTGCGTTGTGCTGTGATGTGCTAGCCATTTGTCCCATGCCTAGTCTATCTCATCTCTCATCTTGCTCCTCCTCTCCCTATATTCCTAGTCAGCTTCAGGACGTCCGCCTCCCTTCCTCGTCCCTGTTTCACCTTTGTTTAAGATTCTTTAGTCTGGCTTTATTCTACGCCTCCTATGTAGGACTAATTAGCACTGATAACAGCCAAATTTGTCTTTCGTCCCATCTATCTAGCCCACAAGCCGCCGCCGCTATTGACTGGTCATGTGTTGATCAAGGAACGTCTTTAAACGCTGTGGTTATGGTAGAATTAAATGAATAAATGAGTAAATGCAGCGTATGACTAAATGAACACCTCCCAAGCGGCGTAGACCGGTGAATAAATATATATAAGGAAAAGAAAAAAACAAGAAAAGAAAGAAAGAAAGACAGACAGACAGAAAAAAGCGCTCAGGGTAAATAATTTCATAAAATAGAGATTGCCATGCTCTCTCAACACACACACACACACATGCGCTATTACTCGGCCTCCACCACATCACTGCACTACTGCGTCACCGCATAACCGGCGCTGGCGCCGGCAGACGCGCTGGAATCGAATCGTCCGAGTCCGAGTTTGAGTCGTCCGAGTCAATGTACACTGTTGCCTCTGGCTGCCTAGCCGCTGTCGGTGCTGTCCGCGAGCCCGAGCCCGAGCCTGAGCCTGAGCCCGCAGCTGCAGCCCCGGCGCTCCTATGAGCCGTAGCATGGTCCCTCGCCGACGTTCGCAACACTTTGTTTGAGCCTGGGCGCGCGCCGTTGTTGGCGTGATTGTTGGCGTAATTGTTGCCATTGTTGTTTTGCGTAGGCGACGGGAACACGCCTTGGTCGCCCAGAGTAGGATCGAATTCTGCAGCGCCCGCGTCGCCCGTTGCCGAAAGACCAGTAACCGCGATGGACTGCATGGCAGCTTTGCGGGCCTGGGCCTGGAGTGTCTGGGAATATGGCGACGCGTCCTCCGAGGCGGTGTGGGCGTGCGGTCGCTTCTTAGCCGACGAGCCAGCCTCTTTGCCCGTGGGCGTGGGCGTGGGCCCGGGCCCGGGCGCAGGCGCAGGCGCAGGCTTGCTCGGCGTGAGATTTGCAGGTGCATCATTTCTTGGGCCCAGGCCTGTGCCAATGTCAGAGTACCGAACTCCCCTCTTTAGCAGGCGGACACCGTAGCGCTTCCGGGTCAGACTGATCTTTGTAGACATGCAGTTGCGTATGGCTTCTACCCTGTGGCCCTGGCCTTGTGCTACCGCTTCGTCCATCTGCCGACCGTATGCTGTTTGGATTTCTTGAATCTCCCACTCCAAACGGGCAACCATTTCCTGCGACAGGTGGGCAAGGGGGTTTCCATTGTGCTTGTCAAGAAACTCCTGGCTTGGTTGGGGAATGGCCTCGGAAGCCTTGAGAGGCGTAAACACTGGTGTATGTGGAGTGGGCTTGCCAATCTTTGACGAGCTTTTCAGGTCGACAGACACACGCGACTTGTGCCTGGGGGTGACGTAGGTGGATGCTGCTGGCGCGGCTGTAGAGCTGGACGCCTCGCCAGTTTGGCGGTGGCTGTGGGGTGATGGCCGTGGCACGTCGGCCGAGGCATGTTTGAAGCTCATGCTCTTGGCCACGTTGGCCGGCGCAAAAGAGGCTTTTGAAGCGCTATTCAAAGCCAAGACCTGTTTTGGAACGGCATATGGCGTTGCCATTCTGCTGGGATAGCCAGGCCCATTGGGGTTTAAATGGCTCTGTCCTAGATGGGAATGGTCACCGCAAACCTTTTTGCCAGCATGCGACTTAAGCGACTGGTTGCTGCTAAGTGCCGTGCCGCAAAAGCGGCAGCCATACTCCTTGGAGACATCTCGGTCCCGAAGACAGGCCCGTTGCGAGGCGTGCTGTTGGGAGAGTGTTAATAGACAGAGGCAGAGGCAGAGGCAGAGGCAGAGGCAGAGGCAGCGACTCGTGTTTCGTGGGCTAACTTACTATATATTTAGCGGCTTGCGATGGGAACATCATTCTGCAGTAGGGGCAGCTGAGCTTGGGGTTGAAGCCGGCGGCAGACAGGGGGTCTTGGCGGAAGTAGACACGGTACAATGAAGGCTCAACACTGGTGGTGCTGCTCTCGGTTGCAGCTTCACTGTCGTCTGGAGTCGACTCATGGTGTGTAGGCTCGACCTCGCTCGTGTCTTGGTCTGCATGGCGGGTTTCTGGGCTCTGTACTTGCTGCTGGGCGTCAGGCAGGATGTCGGTGGTGACAATGTCGACGCCCATGTCCACCATGAAGGAGTCTTCTTCCTCCTGTGCTTGGTCGTCCAGGACGTCGTCCATTGTATAGCCAAGTCTCTCACCGCGTGCCAGCATATTGAGCAAGTCTCGTGAATCAATGGTCTTGAGGCGCTCGGCCATGGCCTTGTCAAGGAAGTCTGGCGAGGCCTTTTCCAGGATCTTGTGAGCAATGGTGTCGATGGATTTGGAGTCCAGGTGCTGGGCAATTTCCACAATGCACAGCTTGACCAAGTCTGCGCCAAAGTTGAGGATGGACGGCCTTGCAAATTCTTGGGCGCTGCTGAGAGCGATGTTGAGCTGGGGGGCGGCCGGGCGTTAGTTGAGCTGCATGGTGTATGGGCCACGCAACGACGCAAAAAGTAGGGGTCCGGGGGGGAGGGGCAGACGAGCGGCAGCTTGCTTACCAGAAAGGCGCGATGGTACGTGGAGCCTGAGAGGCACTTGATCCAGTTCTCGCGGATGACGCGACGAACAACATCTGGAGGGCAGGCATTGAGAGCTCTGTCTAGATCATAGGCACTATTGACAAACGAGGCCTCGAGGCTGCGGTCAAGGTGGCCCGGGGACACAAAGCCAGATTCCGGACGGTACATGGTGGTTGGAGGGGGGGGAGGAGGAGGAGTGGCGGGCCGATTTGCGGGCACGACATGTTGCCAGTTGGAAGCTGAGGAAGCGGCGGCTGTGGGGTCAGCATGGCCGCCAGCATGGCCGCCAGCATGGCCGTTCATGACCACTCCCGCCGGTTGGCTTGCCAGGTTCGGGTGGGCCATGACACTGCCGGCATGCAATGGCTGCGCAGACGCGGGCTTCGGCGACGAGGGGGCAAACGGGCTATTTCGGTGTAACGGCTCTAGTGTATTGTTCACGCCCACGTTCACGCCAATAGCTGCGCGGTTCGCGCCAGCATTCGCGCTCTGTGGATGGTGATGATGGCGGAAAGAAGCTTGCTGAGCCTGGGTCAAGGCGAGCAGCTTGTGAGCTGTGGTCGGGTGTAAGGAGAAGCCTTCCATGACGATCTGGCTTGTTCTCTGAGACCCGGGCTGCAATCAGAGATGTGGCAGCAGTGACTGCGCTCTACTCTAGTCAATCTCAACCCTATGAATTGTCTGAGAGACAGCGTAGCGTGTCTTGAGCTGGGGGG
>JADILG010000118.1:0-37107 GCA_017591655.1 Thielaviopsis populi | reverse complement strand
TTCAAAGGAGGAACGGCTAACCGAACCACAGGCGGGGGTCTGGGTTCCCGCGGTGGGCCTTCCCAACCTCCTTGACCCCCCCCCCCCCCCCCCCTCCGCAATGATGCATCGGGACCACGATAAGCTCTTGGTCAATTGTGCTGCTAAGGGCCAGAGCAACTATGTGCGCCAGCAACAGGACAGCCCGGTCGCCTGGCAATTGCTAAACGACGACGCTATCTCCAGGGCCAAGGCCGAAGACAAGCTGATCTTCATGCACATTGGATACTCTGCGTGTCACTGTAAGTCTCCTTAGCCCGGCCAGCCACAGACCATCGCACATGACTGCGCTGGTCTGCCTGCGTACAAACAACACACGGCTGTGTTTTGATGGCATGTAACTAATCCCTCGCGGCCTTTGCCCTGCAGACTCTCACCTTATGACTACCGAGACCTTTGCCTTCCTTGGAATTGCGCGGGAACTCAACGAAAACTTTGTGCCTGTGATAATCGACCGTGACGAACGCCCAGACTTGGATGTAGTATACATGAACTACGTTGAGGCCGTGCACGGCGTAGGTGGCTGGCCGCTCAATGTTTTCCTGACGCCCGAGCTCGAGCCCGTGTTTGGCGGAACGTACTGGCCGGCTCCGAACAACGACCGCACCTCAGACAACGAAGACCGCGCTGCTGACTTCCTTGAGATCCTGCATATGCTGCAGAAACTTTGGTCGGAGCAGCGTAGCCGCCTGCGCCAGGAGGCCCGTGAAAATATCGGTCAGCTGCTGGCCTATGCCAGCGAGGGCACAAGTAGTGAGCCTGTATCTACAACGGCTGCCGCTGTAGCCGGGCTGGGCATGAAAGATGTACAGACAAAGCCCTCTCAGACACAGCCCGCCGCAACCGGGGACAAGGCACCACCAGTAGCTGCTGCGAGCGGAGCAGGCAATGATCTGGACATTGATTTGATGGAGACAGCGTACACGCAGATTTCCGGTACGTATGACGCCGTGCACGGCGGCTTCACAGGCGCCGTCAAGTACATCACAGCGCCGAAGCTGTCACTGCTGCTCCGGCTGCCGCATTTCCGCTCCGAAGTGCGCGACATGGTTGGCTACGACGAGACGGCAATGGCAGTGCGCATGGCCAAGGATACGCTGAGGGCCATCAATCGGTCGGGGTTGCACGATCATCTGGGCCGCGGCTTTGCCCGCTGCTCGGTGACTGCCGATTGGAGCTTGCCGTTCTTTGAAAGACTGATGGTGGAGAATGCTCTTCTCCTCGGTCTTTTTACTGATGCCTGGCTGGACGACGGTGCCACGCAAAAGTCAGAATTCTTGCCTGTCGTTCTTGAGACCGCCGAGTATCTCTCGAGTGCGCCCCTGCTTGGTCCGCATGGGCTGTTGTTGTCATCTGAAGCTGCCGACTCTCGCTTTAGCCAACACGATTCCCACGATGGCCCGGGCGCCTTTTTCCTCTGGACTCGTCGGGAGTTCGACACGGTTCTCGGGCCCGGAGTCAACAGCGACGTGGCAGCCACACACTGGAACGTACAACCGCGCGGCAACATCTCGCCCAACAACGACCCCAACGACGACTTTGTCAACCGCAATGTCCTGCGCATCGTCAAGGATGCATCGGCTCTGGCCGCCCAGTTTAATCAACCAGAGGCCCACATCCAGGCCATCCTGGACGAAGCGCGGACAAAGCTGGCCGAGTTCCGCGCAAAAGAACGCGTGGCCCCCAGCGTAAGCAGCAATGCCGTAGCCGGTTACAACGGCGTGGCTGTGGCAGCTCTTGCCAGGACTGGCGCGGCCCTGCATTACGTTGAGCCGGTACTCGGCAAGAAATGCGTTGAGACAGCAGCAGCGCTGGCGCAGAAACTCAAGACGCTTCTATGGGACGCCAAAACCGGTACTCTGTTCCGCATGCTCTGTGACGGTGTTCGTGCAGGCACCCCCGCATATGCCGAAGACTATGCATACATCATTGAAGGCCTACTGGCACTCCATGCAGCCACGCTGGATGAAGCACACATTACATGGGCAGTAGAGCTGCAAAACGCGCAGATAGCCGCCTTTGTCGACTCGAACGGCACGTCAAGAGGCGGCTTCTTTACCGCGCGCGAAAACACCCCGCACCTGCTCCTACGACTCAAGGCCGGCATGGACAGCACTCTGCCGTCAGCCAACGCCGTATCGGCCGCGAACCTGTTTGCGCTCGGCGCGCTCCTGGCGGCTCCAAACAGGAAAGACGCGGAAAATACAAAGGCTGCTGCTGAGTACACGGCGCTGGCTAAGGCCACGGTCGAGGCGTTTGAGGCCGAGCTGCTGCACTTCCCGTGGCTGTTCCCGGGTCTCTTGAGCTGTGTGGTCCCGTATAGACTTGGCGTCAAGACGGTCATGGTAGAGGGCGGTGAGGCAGGGGAGAAGAAGATCAAGGAGACGCGCTTAACGCCTCGTGCAGGGCCAGTCGTGCTGGTAAAGGCATAGCGATGAGAACAAGAGAAGACGTGGGTATTCGTTGGATGCTAGGGTTATCGGGAATCGGTATCGTCTTTGTTAGGGTATACGTATACAGTAATATAGACGAAACAACCAGAATGTCAACACACTATTGGCTTTATTGAAGGATATCGAGTCTGTTAGCCCGCCACTAATCACGAGCAAGCACGGGGAATATACGACCAGAACAAACGAAACAACAAAGACCCCTCCAAGACCGTTTTCCTTTTTTTTTTTTGGAAAAAATAAAATAAAATAGAAGACTAGAAGGGGAGAAGGGGAAAGAAAGAAAAAGGCAGATTCTGTAGAAGGGGGGGACAAAGGCATCATTTTTCAGGAGCGAGGCGAGCCGTTGGCGACCCCGCCGGTGGCACCTTTACGATTCATTAGGCCACTGAAAAAGGCTTGCAGGTTTTCTACATCGGGCACGGCGTCGGGATCTGCCTGCTCTTCGGGCGTGACGTCACCGCCGCCATTGGCAAAAGCTTGGCGGTCCTGTGCAAGGAGAAGGAGAAGAAAGAGAGAGGCAGGTTAGCGGCTGCGGCATTGCGTGTGTACATGATTGGAGGAGAAGAAAGTCCAGGAGAGGAGGGAGAGAGTAAAATACCTTTAGTCGTCGCAGCATGTCATCAGCGTCGACCTGGATGCCGCCCATGTTTACCTGCACGGGGCCGATATGGTCGCGCACCTCGCTGTCGCCAAAGCGATCAGCCTCGTCTGACAGCGCGCCGGGCTTGCGCCGCGCAGCAGTGCCGGGCTTGGGCTCGCTGAGGGCCTTGGCGGACTCGAGGAGCTTGGCCTGCTCGGCGAGAAAGCTCTGGGTGTCGGCGGCGCTGGTTTCCAGGGCGGTGCTGTCCAAACTGGGGCCGGGGATGTGCAGGCCCGACATGCTGGCATCCGGCACCCATTCCTCGTAGAGGGCGACGGCAGAGAGGTCGAGTCCCTCCTCGTCTTGGTCGGAGAATTCATGGTCGGGGAGGATGGGCCATGCCTTTTGGATGTCCTCGGCCCAGCCAGCGCTGATAGTCTCGACATCGAAGCCGTCGCGCAGTACGCGGATCTTGCCCCACGAGTCCCAGTTTGGCGGGACGAGAATCTTGTCGCGGTCAATGGTGTTGTGCTTGAGTGGTTGCTTTTTCAACAGCGATGTAATGCCCAGGCTGGAGTGCACTAGGCTGGGCAGTTGGGTCGAAATGCTCGGGGTGCTGTAGATGAGGGAGGCGCCATCTATACGGGAAAGTTAGCAACGTGGGCTGGGTAGGGGTTAAAGGAGGGGGGGGGGGGGAAGAGGCGGTAGCATAGCATGTAGCACGACTTACGCCTTAACAAGATAGTGCGCATATATTGCAGTATTTGGTCAAAATCGGCCTCTTTCCATCCATGGGTCTTTTCCAACAGCTCCATCTTGTCGGCCTAGGAATCACATGTTGAGTCAGTTTCCAGGAGTCTGTATTTCCAAGTCGGTGAGTGGTTTCCAGGGCCGACTCACATTTTGGCACACCACACATAGCGGCAGGCCCAGCGCGTCTTCCCACTCTCCGGGCCCCAGCGGCAAAGCAGCACCGGCATCTTCGTTAGCCTGGGTTCCGTCGAGGTTGAGAGAGCCTCCGCCGCGGCCCCGGTCGCGCCATTCGTCCATCAGCAGCTCCATGGCGTTGCCGCAGTCGCCGTCAAGGGTGATGAGAACCTGGCGCAACATAAGGATCCATTCTCGCAGCTGCCGTAGCCACAGGTGCGGTTGTGACCAGTCCAGAAGGACTACTATCAGGGTGTTGGGGATGCTTTCGGGGGTAAGAAGCGGCTGGAGGAGCGAAGTGAAGGACGGCGATGGTGTTGAGAGGAGGTGCAGCGATATTCTAGCGAGGGTGTCTGGAGGAAGGGAGAGGCGGGGTTAGCTTGGCGTCTGACGGGTTTGGGTATGTTGGTTCCCGGGGTCATTAACTCGCCCTCTTGGTCGCCCTCTAGCACATCGTAGTATGTGTAGCCCAAGGCAAAGTTGTTTGCGATGGGCGGTGCATCGCTCTGCCGGTCTGCATTCCACCGTTGTTCGCCGCTGGATAGACTCTCGAGGAACTCGCGCTGGGAATCGGGGGAGCCACCTGCATACACACACACATACATACCACACACATTACACAGTTAGCAAGCGAGTACACACGATTCGATTGACGACGGCGGCATTTGCGTGTGCCTGACGTACCCAGCACTAGTAGATTCTTCTCCGGTAGTTTCTTGCCCGTGGCTACTGTGTCCAGCATGGAAAGCCATAGATCCTTTTTGGTATCGCCGTTCCCGCTGCCGCTGCCGCTGCCGTTGCCATTGCCAGCGCCACCGCGGCCACTGTCCGATGGCGCTGTTGATGCCACAGTCAGCGTCGACATGCGGTTTGCATTAGCCCCAGACGTCATGGCGTTCAGACTGTGCCGTGGAGGGCTGCACTAGTCGTCACGGGAGCTCTCGCGGGGCCGGGAAGGGGCGGGCACAAAGAGGGGATGTGTATGTGCCGAATCTCGGTATTCACGGGAGTATTCACGGAAGAGGAGGGGCCGAGAACAGCCGAGGCCCAGCCACGTATGTCGCTTTGTGGTTTGTGGTGTCGGTATGCAGAAGGTCAAGCGGCCAGAGCAATGGTGTTCCGGGACGGGGCTGCAGGGAGCACGCCAGGAACGAAACAAGATGGAGGTGGCGTATCGTGGGCCCAGAAGATTGCCGTTGTTGTGCGTGCGTGGGCGTGGGCGTGGGCGTGGGCGTGCTTGGGGAGGTCGATTCAGGCGATGTCGATCGCTATATTGTATTGCTGTATCTCGGCGGGCGGTGAATACGGCACAGGCTTCTTTGCTGGAGCGGGCCAAAGAATCTCAAATGACGTCTCTTGTCTAGCCAGCAAAAGAAGAGAAAGATACAAGCTGGCTTGAGTCGGTCCCTGAAGAACGCAGCATCGTCTGGCTAAAGGAGACCTGCCCGAAATGTGGGAGAATGCAATGCATGGAGCAGGCAGACCAGCGCTACAGGCGCCAGACGGGCTCTGTAGGACCACTGAAGCCCCTGGAAGCTACAGCGCCAGACGGGCTCGGTAGGGCCACTGAAGCCCCTGGAGGCTACAGCGCTGCTAGCTGGCGACCCCGCTGTATTCTGTCTACAATTGGACAACCATTGGCGCCGAGACGAGACAGCAGAGCAGAGCAGAGCAGAGCAGAGCAGAGCAGAGCAGAGCTTCCTTGGCGCACGGACCACCAAGGCCACAAACAAAGAAACAAAGCCCACCAACAATTTGTCGTGAACTTTTTTTGAGCCGATTTCTCAGCCTTGCGTCCCCCAAAAAGATACAAAGTACATCCCATTTTCTCACAGCATCCCGCCAGCAGGTCGTTTCCGCACTCGTCCTTTAAGCTACCCACAAAGCCGCCGAAGCCACTATATTGCGCCATGAACAAAATCCGCGCCATCCAGGCTCTCAACCAAAAAGAAATCGAAAATGGAATGTAAGTCGTCGCAGCCTTGCCTTCACCCCTCCACAAAACGAGCCCTAACCTCTTGTCCTCCCGCCGCCCTACAGCTCCCCCAACGCCTCCTGGCACGTCGACTACCGCGACACTGCTTTCGTCTACTTCGGCGGACTCCCCCTCGAACTCTCCGAAGGAGACGTAATCACCATATTTTCCCAGTTCGGCGAGCCGGTCTTCATCAAGCTCGCCCGTGATAAAGAAACGGGCAAATCGCGCGGCTTCGGCTGGCTCAAATACGAGGATCAGCGGAGCACAGATCTCGCTGTCGATAACCTCGGCGGTGCCACCATAGGCGGCCGCATGGTCAGCGTCGACCATGCGCGCTACAAGTTCCGCGACGACGAGGATCCCAACGAGGGCAAGGTCGATTGGGAAACCATGCAGCGCCGCCAGGCTGGCAAAGTAGCCGACACCGACGTCAGCGGAACAGAAAGCGAGACAGACAACGCCGAGGACGAAAGCCGGTGGCACCGGCCGATGCTCAAGGAGGAGAGAGAGTTGGCGCTGCTGATTCAAAACCACGACGACGAAGATCCCATGAAGGAGTTTCTCATTGACGAGAAGAAGAAAGAGGTCCAGGAAGCCCTGGCGCAGCAAAAAAAAGACAGCGGCCGGTCAGACCGGGACAAGGATCGGAAACACAGACACAACCACCGGTCATCCCGGCGCGAAAAGGACGACGAGCGCAGCAGCAGAGACAGAGACAAAGATCGGAAAAGCAGGCGAGACTACAACTTTGCCCGGGACTCGCACCGCTCCCGCCGTGACGCCGACGGCGATATAGACATGGACTCGGACAACAAGCGTTCCGAGCGAGAAAGGCGTAGCAAGCGTCGCGAGCGCTCCAGAGACGGCCACAGAGACGGCCACAGAGACAGTCACAGAGACAGTCACAGAGGTATACCACGAGATGAAAGTCGCGAGCGCCCGAGTAGTGGCAATGACCGCGATAAACGGCGCAATCACGAAAGAGGCCGCGACAAATATGGAGACGGAGACCGGACATCACGGCGGAGAACTGAATCTGAACGTCAGCATGGTGATTCAACAAGGCACAGTCACAGGCACAGAATGCGTAGCCAGTCGCCTTAAGTTAAACTTCTGTGAGCCCGTGAAGGGTACGGTACAGAGCTCCGTGTTAGTCCTCATCTGGCCACATGTAAAAACTGCTGTCGTACATTTCGGAGAAAAAAAAAAGAAAAAAACTTTCATTGGCGCTCGTCTCTAACAAAGAAAGAAGGGAGCATCGAGTAGCGTAGAGCATAACATACATAGTATAGATTCGGCAGAAAAAGTCCCGTATTCCTAAGCCAGCAGAGAGAAGAAGAAAGGGAGAACAGAACAACAGAACAACAGAACAAGCTCGAGAGAAACAACCAATCTCACAAACAACCAACCAACCTAAGCACACGGCCGCTCATGAATGGCCCAGATACTTCTTCCAGTTCTCCCGCAACAACTGCCGCCGCCCGTCCTGGCCCACGCTCAAGCTAAACTTCTCCCAGCGTGCATCGTGGCCTGCGCCAATAACCACAATAGACTCGTCGCTGATCCATCCAATCAGGCCCTTGGTCGGCCTTGTTGTGCCCAGCGTCGTGGTCTCTGAAACGGGCAGTCCGCCAACCAGAGATTCGTCGCCGGTTTCAAATTGTGCCTGTGCAAACGAATATACATCGGAAAAGGCACGCGGCATCAGCGGGAGCCGCGACAGGATTCCCCATTTTCCCCGACCGCTCCCGTCGCCGGAACTGGGCAGCAGCGAGCCGGTCGACGAAGACGGACCCGTGGGAGAAGTCTTGTTGCTGCCGGGGTTTGTGGGGTGCGTAATGTCAAAGACATGTAGGGTTGCCTTGTCTGAGGTACAAGCCAGCAGTGTGCCTGAGGGACTAAATGCAATGGAGAAGATGCGTACGGGGTCTATGCCACGGCGCAGTTCGGCTATACGGGCGCCGGAAGATGTCGCAAAGACGCGGATCAGGGTGCCCTATGCGGTTGTTAGGAGGATCTAGCACATGTGATATTCCATGCAGGGTAGGTAGACATACTGTTTCGCTGGCTGTCGCAATCATTTCGCCGTCCGGGCTGAACTGCAGGTCGCGCAGGCTGCTGGAATGTGCGGGGATGATGCTGACGTTGAGTTCTTTCAGGTCGACTAGGTTGATATGGCCGAACTGACGGCCCGGGAAAACAACGTGGTGGTCTGAAAGCGCACACAGGCCGAGCGGATTATCGGCAGTTTCGTGTTCGCTCAGTAGTGGGTTGTTCTTCTTGAAGGCGTATATTGACACGCGGTTCTGAAGCACCACGACGATGTGAGTCCTGGAGAGCTTCACTCCGCGCACCGGCGTCAAGGAGGATATTTCCAGGGCAATGTTGCCACGCATCTCATCCCATATAATGACCTGTTTGCACGCACGTGTGTGTGTGTGTCAGGAACAATGTGTCTTGTCTGCTCGTCTGCTCTCGTCTGCTCTCGTCTGTCCATATGCCTGTCTGCTCGTCCATAAATCAACGTACCTTGTTGTTGGAGAACTTGGGCTGCCGACCACCACCAACCAGAGCAAGATAGTTGGAGCTGTTCATCATCTGGACCAGGCCGATTCCCGCATTGAAATCTAAAGTCACCATTAGCGCCATGTCCGGGCTACGGCAGACTGCGTCACTTACCGCGGGATGCATTCATGAGACACGACTTTGTGTGGAAAACTAGACAGGCTGGGTTAGCCACTACTACACATGGCATGGCAATGTACTTGAGGCCTATACACGTACTGCAGATGCCCGTATTAAGGCCAACGGCAAAGCGCGACCGGTCGTTGTTGAAGGAGACTGAAAGAACCTGCGTTGAAACAGCGGGCTCGATCTGCGGACGGACATCCATGGTTGAGAGTGTGTGTGTGTGGTGTAGGGATATCAGTATGAACTTCAGTATGACCGTAAGTGAGTAAAGTGCGCTGTAAAAAGGCGTAAAGTCGGTGTGTTTGCACTTTAGGCTTTCTTGCTTGCTTGCTTGCTTGCTTCTTGGTCCTGCAAGTTGCGACGGGACGAAGACAAGGGAGACGCAAATTACTACCGCATGACTGTGGACAGAGACGACAGTGATAGCAAGAAAGAAAGCAGCAGCAGTCGATATCAAGGCCAATAGTTCAGCTGTAGAAATCACGGGCACGGCACAGACTGAACGGCGCAAGGTGCTGCAGCCAAAAGATACAAACAAGTGAAGCCACAGCTGGGAGGCAGATTTCAGCCTCAGGCCAAACAAACAAACAAAGAGTCGCCGGTGTTTCAATCAGCGGAAACTACAATGACAGCCACAGTGACGTCAGCTGCAAGTATTTCAAGCGCGTCTGTATTTAGCGTCGGGTCGTTTGTTGCGACCTGAAGCTATGACTTGAGGGAGCCGTGCAGTCAAGCAGGGCTGGGGGGGGGGAAGGTGCAGCTTTAGAAGGGCTGCTGACACTGAGAAGACACAGACAAAGACGCTGGGTGGGTGGAGCGACAGGCGATCTAGAGGTGCTGTTGTGGCGCTCGAAATCAAGGTCAGATGGCACCAGCAGAGATATAAGTCGGCACGGGAATCAACCGCCAACGATGTATCGCTGCTAGCAGGTTGTTGGTCGATGTTCGGGGCCCATCCCCAGAGCGATATATGGACTGTGTTCCGCCATGTGTCGCACTGTTCTTATATACTGTGTCTGATGGAGACATCACGTGTGGTGTCACGTGTCAGCGGAGCTATAGCCTCTGCGACAGGGGGCTTCTTCACGCCAGGGTCCTTTGCTGGCCCTGACACTAACCAGACAAACACCTTTCAGGAACACGCCCCAAGCATCCAGTCGGCACATGAAGATGGAGGGGGGACATCAAACAAAACAGATCAGATGGGCAGATGAAATCACACCAGTCTTTTTTTTTTACCGGAAAAAAGTAGAGACAGTCAGTGTGTGCTCGACTATGCAGTGTTAACCCTAAGGTACCGTGTACACATGTACTGTACCGTACATTCACTCGACAGTCTGTCTACCTTTGTACCCCTGAGCCTCCCTGTTCATATTATATGCTCTGATTATATGGAGTGGACTTGCAGCCATACATGCACTATTCGATGGCCGATGTAGCACTAAACCTGTCTAGTCGTGAGTATCTGGCTGCAAGTTATTTCACCTCCCGCCTCCTGGGGGCTTTTTGGGGGCCTTTTGTGTGTGTGTGTGTGCTTGTTTGGAGTGGGTTGAGAGGTTTGCAGTGTTGTGTGTGATTACAGCCAGGCCATTGCTCTGAGGTGACCCACGAACCAACAATGGCTTTTTGTTACCATGATTATTACTATCTCGAGAAGGTTTTGTGCATAGGTACATAGGTCCATGGGTACATAGGTACATCCACAGGTAGAACTAGAGGTAGATGTAGCAAGTATCGCCATATTATGTCTCCACTTCTCTCCCGTTTGTCTGGCTGTCCTCTCCCCTCCTTCTTTTTTCGTGTAATATCGAAAGTCGCAGCTTCCTTGTCTTTTGTCCCGTTCCTGGTGCCTTTTTGGCTCCTTCCTTCATCGCTGGCTGGCTTGCTTGCTTGCTCCATCATTTTCCCCCTCCCCCCTTTATTTCCTTCCTGCCATTGCTATATGGCCAGGGGGTTGGTGACTTTTGGCTGGCAGGCAGGCAGGCTGGCCGCCGTTGTTGTTTGCTGTGTTTTTTTCTAATGTAGAGAAGGCTAGGAGAGCCTGTATTTACAGGCATTACAGCGTACCACCCTGCCCACTACAGGCCCTAACCCACTGTGCATGCTCTTTTTCTCTCCACTAACCAGGCAAATATTCCACCGGCCACCGCCCAAAAGACAGTAGAGCAAAGCAGAGCAGAGCAAAGCAGAGCCAATTCCCAATTCTGCCTCCTCCCTTACTCAATCAAGCCTCGCGTCCTCTCCTCTTGCTCTGCCTTCTACCAACTCACTCGCCTTTCTTCTACTTTCTGCCCACCCAAATCCACTTCACCTCCTCCCTAACTCCCTCCCTCTTTATTCCCAGGGAAAGCTCTACGCTGGTGATACTTCCACCTCTCGACGACCACGACGACCACGACTTCGACTTCGACTGTTTTCTTTTTTCCTTCGCTTCTTCTATTCCGCATTCTTTTGTTGATTCTCATCGCCTTTTAATTTTCACCCCCATTAATACCACTTACATGTCTTCCGCTACCGTACGTCGCCCCATCACACAATCTCTATCGCTTGGCTTTGGTGTAGTCGGCCGTTTCCCCTTTCCGTGGTGTTGGTGTTGGCAGCCCCGTGTGCTCCCCATTTGCTCCAACATGGCAAACTTCTCTTGTATCCATCTGTTTTAGTACTTCAATCACAGTTGAACTAGGGAAGACGAGACTCTGGCCCTCCACATTCCGTTGCCAATTTAGCCATCGTCAAGTGGACAACAACAACAACGACACCCATCGCAACATCACGGCGCCATATCACACTTCCAACGACACGCATAGTGCTCCATCGGCTGACCTTTATACTCCACATATACAGATGATCCGCAGAAAGAAGAATGTCAAGAAGGGCATTCAGTTTTGCCTGATGGTGTGCGGCGCCTCTGGCACTGGTAAGCTTCCCCCTATCGCTCGCACCAATACTGCTACGCCTACATCTTCCCCCCAATGATCAAATGCGAGATGCTTCTGAAAACAAAACAATCTCACCTTGCATCAGTCCATTTCATGAACCAAGAATGCTAACAATTCCCCCCTTTTCTCAACACAGGCAGAACCACCTTTGTCAACACTCTGTGCGGCAAGACTGTCCTTTCTCACAAGGACTGCGATGACCCGAACACCGCCCATGTCGAGGATGGCGTCAAGATCACTCCCATCACCGTTGGTATGCATGCTGTGCCCTGGACACCAAAAAACAATAGAAAACGTGCGCTTATGCTCCAGATTTGCTAACATGTGTCATTTACAGAGCTCGAGCTGGACGAGGAAGGCAGCCGCATCTCCCTGACCATTGTTGATACCCCCGGATTTGGCGACCAGATTGATAATGAGGCCAGGTACGAAACCTCCCGCCATCACAAACGCAGTCCCATCGCTTCATGCTGACCTCCTCACTATCCAGTTTCTCTGAAATTGTTGGCTACCTCGAGCGCCAGTACGACCACATTCTGTCCGAGGAGTCGCGAATCAAGCGTAACCCTCGCTTCAGAGACAACCGAGTTCACGCCATGCTTTACTTCATCACCCCTACCGGCCACGGGTAAGTCTCTCAAGCCTACAACAAAGTTATTCTAGCGAAACCATTATGTGTGTCAAGGCCCTAACCGTGTCTGATAGTCTGCGCGAGCTGGATATCGAGCTCATGAAGCGCTTGGCTCCCCGTGTCAACGTCATCCCCGTCATTGGCCGTGCCGATACCCTAACCCCCACCGAGCTGGCCGAGTCCAAGAAGCTGGTTATGGAAGACATTGAGCACTACCGCATCCCGGTCTACAACTTCCCCTACGATATCGAGGAGGACGACGAGGACACTGTCGAGGAGAACTCGGAGCTGCGCGGCCTCATGCCCTTTGCCATTGTTGGCTCCGAGGAGGTCATTGAGATTGGCGGCCGGAAAGCCCGTGCTCGCCAGTACCCTTGGGGTGTTGTCGAGGTTGATAACCCGCGCCACTCCGACTTCTTGGCCATTCGTTCGGCCCTGCTGCACAGCCATTTGGCGGACCTAAAGGAGATTACCCACGACTTCCTCTACGAGAACTACCGTACCGAGAAGCTTAGCAAGAGCGTCGAGGGCGGTACCGGAGCGTATGTTTCTGCCCCCCCCCCCCATCTTGCCCTCTGCATGTCCCTAATCCAAGTCTCCCAACCCGTTATGCTAACTCTGACAATAGGGATTCGTCGATGAACCCCGAGGACCTTGCCACCCAGTCCGTGCGCCTCAAGGAAGAGCAGCTCCGTCGCGAGGAAGAGAAGCTGCGCGAAATTGAGGTTAAGGTCCAGCGCGAGATTAACGAGAAACGCCAGGAGCTGCTCGCCCGGGAATCCCAGCTCAGAGAGATCGAGGAGCGCATGCGTCGCGAGGTTGCTGCCAACACGTCAACCTCCGAGGTTGGTAACGAGACCCAGTAAGTGTGCCTTGGGGAAAGAGGCTTCGTTTGCCAAGTCAAGGACCTCCAGGTCCAGACCATGTTGTTGGTGGTGGTAATGGTGGCCGTCCCTTGGGCTTTGGCTTTGGCGAAGCAAAGCAAGCCTTGTTCATTCATGGCTTGTGTCTTGTCTTGATCCTTTCGTTGCCCTGGTTGATTCTCTTTGTTGCTTGCCTTTTCTTGTTATATGTCTTTGTTGCCTCTGCGTTATACCTTTTGAATCGGAAAATACGCGGTGGGAATTGTCTTGGGCTCTTACTGTGGCCTGGGAACTCTTCCATCTCGTATCCTGTACTGGCGTTGGGTTTTCTAATGTTACTGAGAAGGGTGGGAGGCATGACAAGTCCGCCTCTCGTCTTTTCTGTTATTACCTTGTTAACCATTCATATTCCCCCCTTTTCTCTTTATTTTAAGTTCTTTTTATTTCTAGACCAACCACTGTTTAGGGCTTGTCATGTCCCCTCTATGCGTGCGACAAGTGAAAGTGAAGAGAGAAAGACTGGTGGTGATGGTTGTGAAATGTTTACTTTAGGGTTATGCCTGAGTGTCCGAACAGTAGTGTGAAAATCATAATATTGAGATATTGATACACGGGAAACCAAGAAAACAACAAGGACATACAAATAGGCATACGGAACTACTACAGGAGGTAAGACAAAGAAAAACGACACAAGACAACAACAAATCAAATCAATCATCAGTCTGGTTTAGTTAGCAGTTGCTGGCATGTTCGCCGAATGAAGAGGCACCGGCCTTCTGAGTCTTGTTTCAAGCTCTGTATGCGTTGTTGAAGGGCTAGAGAACTTCTCGTCTGTAGACTCAACAAGTCCAGTTTCTTTTTGTTTTAAAAAAAAAAGAAAACCCCGGCATTTGAGCATATGCTTGGTAATGTAGACCCGGGAGTTTAGTTGTCGTTCTGGCTGTTCAGGATGCGCAGGATGGCGAGGAACAGATTGATTAGGTCGAGGTAGAGAGTAATAGCGGCAGCGATTTCCTCTTCGACGTGGAACTTGCGCAGGACCATTTGCGTATCAATGAGGATATAGGCGGAGAAGATAAGGGCGGCCGCGCCGCCGTAGATGAGCTCGCCGGTGGAGCTGTAGGGGAAGAACATGTACATGAAGCTGAAGAGGATGAGGCCCCAGAGCAGGCCGGACACGTAGGGCACCCAGGATGTGAAGTCGTATGTGGTCTGGCAGGCGAAGGCGGTCAGGAAGATGAACATGCCGGCGGTGATGAGGGTGGCGTTGACGACGAGACCGACGTCGTAGAAGGATACGATGACGCTGATGGTGTAGGCTTCGGTCATGGTGAAGGCGCTGAGGAGGACAAGGTTCATGGGGTAGGATTTGCGCTTCCAGTAGGTGGCAGCCATGAAGCCGATGGCGGCGAACATCTAACAGAAGCAGAGTGGGAAACATTGTTAGTTGAGTAACGTAAGAGGAGAGACTAGGCGGGCAGATATCTGGCCGGGACATGCGATGATGCGGGGAGGGGAAAGGATGACGTACCGATGCAAAGACAAGACCGGGATGTGACTGCACCCACAGCTTGTAGCCTTCGCTCCAGAAGCTCAACGAGCTTGTAATAGCCGTGGCGATGAACTGGGCGGTGAGGATGGCATAGACCTTGCGCACGAACTGGTTGCGGATGTCGATGGTGGCTTCGGCCACCGAGCCGCCGAACTACATGCTGCCTGTTAGCTGTGCTATTCATTTGAGAGGCTGTGCGCGGGATTATTGTGTGTATTGTCACGCGCGCATGCGCGCGAAAAAAAAAGAAAACACAGAGAGTGGTTCAGATAGCTGGAGATGTACCTTGAAGTCATCGGGAATGTTGTCTTCGCTGGTGCGTGGCACGCCGCCAAAGACACCGTCCGGGGTTGTGGACGAGGGCCCTGCGGCTGCCTGGTAGGAGGGTGGAGAGACTCCGTACTCGTCGGGGTCCACGGTGGGCGCCTTCGTGTACTTTGCGTTTGACATGGCGGGGACGAAAGAGGAAGAGACGGCCTTGACGCTGGTAATTGAAAGTAGATGTTGAGTTAAGACGTGGATTCGGATGGATTTGGAGTAGCACGATGATCACAGGTTGAAGGGTTGGTTGATAGAAAGGTTGAAGTTGTTGGTGGTAGAGATGGCAAGATACTAAATATTGTCCCAATGCGACAAAATGCGCCTCTGATATGGTCAGATGAACTTTCGATGACGTTCTGTGCGCCACAAAGAGACCGCCACAGAGAGACCGCCACAGAGACCAAGGAGCCGCACCACACTGGGAGGTAGCCTTCACGTGCCAGTCGAGACCCAGGATTAGGGTTATATATGACAGCTCTATGGGGTGACAGCGCAATAGCCGAGAGGAGGGTATGTAGCTATATAGGTGCACAGGCTTGCAGAACTATCACATGTCAAAAGTATTGCTCGTTTATATTACGGAGATAACTGTATGGAATAGCAAAATCAGCATGGAGTAGCATAAAGTCCTTATTCGACGGCACCGGAGCGGAGAAGGAGGCAGACGGAGAGTTGGGATGTTATGTTCACATGTTCAGACTAAAGCAAAAACCATGGGCATACATGGATGTGGACGGTTGGATAAAATAACATGGTAGAAGACAGAAGGGAAAAGCTTGGCGCTCATCTCCCTTGGGTCAAGGTTATAATGATGGGCGAGGCCAAACCAGGGGGGACCGTTGTGATGGAGGGCCTTTACGCAGAAAATGAAGAAGAAAAGAAGAAAAAGGAAGAAAAAGGAAGAAAAAGGAAGAAAAAGAAACAAAACCCCAGAGAAAAAAAGAAGAAAAAAAGAAGAAAAAAAGAAGAAAAAAAGAAGAAAAAAAGAAGAAAAAAAGAAGAAAAAAAGTACTGCCCGGTATTTGAGAGATATGAACAGTTAGGTAAATTGATGCCATTTGTCGAAGGAGGTCGTCGAGACTTCGCCATTGGTCAGGTCTGAAATATGTGGCATGTTGACAAGAGGAAGTGGGGCAGCTCCAAGTTTGGCAAAGGCGACGCGAAATGCTGGCTCACGTTAGAGTATCTAGCCAATAGGAGGCGCGCAAGAGGTCCCCACAAAAGGCCACCCAGTCAAAGAGTCAAGGGTTAGGAGTCAAGAATCAAGAATCACGAGTCAAGAAGCTAGTGTCAGACTTCTGCTACCTAGATTAGACCTAGCGAGGGGCCATGCTGAGGCTGGAGCAGGCCAAAAGCGCATAATGGCTAAAGAGAGGGAGTGAAGTTGGTTGTTGGATAGCTGGCCGAGTTTGGACGAAGGTGCCAATGCAATGGGGAGGCAATATATGTAACGGAGATGCAATGGAGACACAATGGCAATGCACTGCGCTGCGGGCAGAAGAACGAAATGAAAAACACGTTAAGCGAGACGGAGTAGAAGAAAAAAAGGGCACCAAGAAAGAAGAATAACAACAACAAGAAGAAGAAGAAGAAGGGGGGGTGCTCATGGATGGGTGCATCGTTGAATCCACGGGACCTGCAGAAACCAAAGTCTGTATTTGTTTCCTTGTTTCCGCTGTGGAAGGAGCGTTCTTGAGTGAGTTAGTAGCAAGACGGGCGGGTGGCGGTTGTCCCCCGTCCTCCCTATTTGTTTGCCTTTGCGCTACACTAAGCGGCGCTACGCAGCGCTACGCACAACACCGTACAGTCTAGCAGGTAGTATGAGCAATGGGGCTTCCAGTTGAGGGCTGTGTGTGGCACATGTATCTCAAAGGCAGAAGGGCAGACGGTCACAGGGCGCAGACTGAAGCGCCCCCTTTTTGAGCCGGCGTTGATGCACAATGTTTTTTTTTTTTTTGGCTGCATTTTGGTGTTGTCCGTATACAAGCTACAAGATAAAAGCTACAAGATACACGTTACAAGGTATGTACACTTGTACATATACATCTGCACACATGGAAAGGTGGTAATCGCAGGTTTGGCCTGTCCCAAATACAGCATTTAACGCGTCCCACGCCACGTACTGCTAAGGCTGCTGTTGTTATGCTGCAAGAAGAAGGAGCACATGACTACAGTTGGGATGTATATATCACATCAGATACGCCCGATGCAACAGACTAATCAGGGCAGAGAAAGGACAAAATATGCACATGTTGTAGCTGGAAGTTGCCGTGTGTGTATGCAAAATTTGCAGCACAATAAAAGGCAGTTGCTCGTCAAAAAGTGCTAGCCTGCGTGTAGCAGGAGAAGACTGGCCGTTCTTTCCTGTGAATGGATGCAAGTACATGTATGTACCTACATGCATGCGTACGTACATACGCACATACGCACATATATATGGCTACACATGTGCGTAGCTACATTGCAGGTACAGGTACAACAGGTACATGCGTGTGTGCTGCGTCCACTCATTCTACCGGCAGTAAACGAGCAGTAGCTTATTTAGGTTCTTGCTCCTGCCTCACGGCCTCTGCCTTCTTTCCATAATCTTCTATCTCCGCCTCAATTCTTTTTTTTTTTTCGTGGCCTGTTTCTCCCTCGCCCTATTTTTCCTTTTCCTTTCCCTTTTTTGCTCCTTTTCTTCTCCTCTATTTCTCGTCTTCTCTTCGTCCTTCTCTCTCACCAGTCATCCGTCATCTTGCCCTATCACAGCCCATCTTGCTGCACATTGCAGGGCCTGTTGTATCCCATTCCATCCATTCACAGGGATTCTTGTTCTTTTCCCAAGTCTTGTAATTCCTTGTTCCTGTCCGCTGCTTCAAGGGTCAGGCCACACTATACCACAACACACCACACCACACCATACCACCCACACACGCACGAACACACGAACGCACATACACACACACGCCAGCTACGCTCCGCCCTGCGCACGTCTGTACCCGGCTTCTCTGCTCTGCCCTATTTCTCTCTCGACTTTTCACTCGCCATATCCTTTTGTTTCCATTGCCCTGCTCACATCAGCCAGCCGTCAATTGAAGCGCCACACATAGGCTTTTTTTTTCTTTTTCTTTTTCTTGCCTTATTTTCCAAGCACACGCATCAACTTCCTTCGCCCTGGAGTTAGTAGCCGCCACAGACACTCAATACCAGGGGCAACATTTAGAGAGACCCCTTATTTGGCTTGATTTGGCACGGCCGACAATAATATACTAACCTGCTGCGACTACTGCACATATTATCTGTACCACGACATCAACACGTCCGTCCGCCTGTGTTGATCCTATACCTATCCTTTCCTGGACAGGATTTTCTGCGGTGCTTCATGTTCCTTATTCATTTTCTCTCCCTCCGTTTCTCTCGACCCATTCGCGGCTACTTACTCACCTTTCCCGACGTTCGCTTTGTCCGCTGTTTGTTTGTCCCAAGCTTGCTTCCCGTGCCGCTTCGCTCGGGCTTCTCCTCTTACCACATACTTGGCGCTACTTCGCACTAAGCCATCGAATCGCCCATTTCAAATACCTATTGGCATTGCAAAAAAAAAACACGACTACCTCATCGCCGCCTTCTCCTAGTATACGCATTCCCACAACTATCCTGATCTTGGAATCTCCACCACGCCGCTTTTGACTCTGTCAAGAGAACTTTCATCACCCGAAAACCAAATCAAAACTTAATACTGCCCCCTCTACAAACCGCAATCATGACGGCTCCAGTCCCTGCTGTCGAATTGACATCTGACTGGGCTCCCAACGATGTCACCAATCATCATGGACCCCTTTATGCCAGTCGCAAGCGCCGCGCTGGCATCATCTCTCGCAAGCCACTGAAATACCCCGACAGCCTCATGGCGCAGCTCTCCAGAGCTTTTGTCGAGAACCAGATTAGTATGTGACACATTGTCTCTTTATTTCGTCACCCACTCACTACCCATCACCCGCCCTTCCGCCTGCGAACTCGACAATCTCTACCCCCCCTTTCTCGTCCTTGAAAACAAAAGCGCATAGCTGCAGAAACAAGCCCACCAACTCCAATCTCTATACAATCATGACTGCCGCGGCTTGCTCTGCACTCTCTTCTGCAGTTGTGTTGGCATCTCGGAATCACCAAGTGCAAAACATGCCTTCCATATAAACGATTTTGCTATTTTCTAGGAACTATATTACCCAATCCAGACCTTCATGCTGACCGTGTATCCCCCCCTTCTAGGCTACTCTTTCAACCTGCTTGCCCTCCTGTTTCTCGCCGACGCCTGTCTCCCCAAGTCTCGCCCCTACACCCGCAAGTTCTTCACGCTATCCCATTACAATGAATCTACCGAAAAGTACGCTGCCGGCATTGATGACGCCTACTTCATTTCGTTTTGCGTTGTACTTTTCACCTTTTTGCGCGCCAGTGTTATGCAGTACTTGTTGACCCCCATAGCCCGCATGGGTGGCATAACCCGGGCCAAGATGCAGGCCCGATTTACTGAGCAGGCTTGGCTTCTTGTTTACTACGGCTTTTTCTGGACCTTTGGAATGGTAAGCAACCGCTCAACCCATCTAGGGGCTAGCATGTGACAGTTCCCGGAGAATGTTTCTAATGTCCAATCACAGTACATCTACTACACATCGCCCTACTGGATGAACATGAAGGAGCTATGGACCAATTGGCCTGACCGTGAGCTCAACGGCCTCTCTAAGCTGTACATTCTCGCTCAATGGGGCTTCTGGGTGCAGCAGGTTCTGGTCATAAACATTGAAGAGCGTCGTAAGGACCACTACCAGATGCTTACGCACCATTTCATCACCATCGCTCTGGTCTCTTCGTGCTACAGCTACCATCAGACGCGCGTGGGCATTCTAATCCTCGTTCTGATGGATGTGGTCGATCTGTTTCTGCCCGTAAGTCGCCTGCTTCAAATGCGTCAATCAGTCGCCACAGCGACCTCCGAAACACCCAGAGACTAACATCCCCTCTCCCATTTCCCCGCCACAGCTTGCCAAGTGCCTCAAGTACACGGGCTTCAGCACTCTTTGCGATGTCATGTTCGGAATCTTCATGGTTAGCTGGGTTGTCGCCCGCCATTTCCTGTACATGGCCGTTTGCTGGTCTATCTATGCGGATATTCCCGTTCTGATCGGTAACAGCTGCTACATTGGCAACAACAAGAACCTGACTGGCCCTTTCCCTACGCCGGAGGGATACTCGTATCTTATCCAGCCCTTCATCAAGGCAGACGGCTTAGTTTGCTTCAACGACACTGTCAGATGGCTATTCCTGGCCCCTCTCCTCATGCTCCAGGTCATCACCTTGGTGTGGTTCGCCATGATCCTGCGCGTTGCTGCTCGGGTGATTCGCGGTGCTGGTGCCACCGATAGCCGTAGTGACGAGGAAGACTCGGACCAGCTGGAGAAGGAGGTTGATGCCGGCAGCATCAACTTCAGCAACTGGGAGAAGAAGAACGCCAAGAGACAAGCTGCTGCAGCCTCGACGACAACCGGCGTGAGCCTCACTGCCCACAGTGGTGGTAAGGAGCTTCTTGGCCGTATTGGCTGTGAAAAGCACGTCGAATAAAGTGCCTGCCTGCGAGAGAAGGTAGCGACGGCAATGCCCGTCGGCTGTATCACCAAATCAACTTCTGCCGTTCTCCTTCCCCGTCTGACTCTGACTCTGACCACCTCCATTCTACCTTTTTATTCTTCCCGGGTCTCTTCTTCTCTCGTGTTGGCCGGGCACATGCTGTGACGCTCCTCTCCTTTTAGACTTACTTTCTTCATTATTGCTTTCTTTCACTTCGCTATTCCCGTATGTCTACATACTAACATCTACCTCTGCTGGCCCACTCCTTTCACACACACTTATCTGCTCTTCTCTTCGTTGTTGCGTCACATGCCACACATTCTCTCCTATCCTTTTATTTTTTTTGTTTCTTCTCCCATTGATGTTTTCTTTGGGTAATGTCTGATAGGGAGGTGGGTTTCCTGTTCCTTTTTTTTTTTTTTTCATTTATTCCCTTTCGTTTTGTCTTGTTTTCCCTTTTTCCATCTCCTGCGTCCTTACTTGCTTTGTTTTTTTTTCTCGAGCTTTCTCGTTTTGTTCCTTTTCCTTCTTTTGGTTCTTCTCGTTTCCTTGTCTTTTATCTTTTATCTTTTGTTTTTCACACCCTCTAGGGGATCTTGTTACGGCGGTGCATATCTCGGGGTGGGGAATAAACACATCACATTTGATCATAACTTTTTGACGTCTTGTCTTTCTTTTTATGTTTTCTTTTTATGTTTTCTTTTTCCCTTTTTTCTTGTTTTATTTTTTTTATTTATTTTCTTTCGTCCTTCTCTTTTGCTCTGTCCTGCTTCTCGATTAAAAGAAGTGCACACGAGTCGCATAGCATACATATATACACCTCCACCTACCTATCCCCCCTATTCTCTTCAAACATGCATTCGCCCCATTGTCCCTCGTAGCCCGACTCTGCACCTCCGCGCCACGCCATCACTGCGAGAATGACAAGTCGCGGATGTGTAAACAAAGACAAAACTGCATGCGTGCGTGCATGCGTGCGTAGGTACACACTACCGATACATTAATGTAGAAATTTATGATTGACTACTGGTATTTGCTTGCGCCCCGTAGAGCCTGATGTGACACTACATGTACGACGAACACAATGACCAAGAGCTGAGAATATACATATCAAACATGTCAATAGACATCAGTTGGTACATTATCAGTAGTGATGCTCGAGGAAGTCCACAAGCCACTTCATATAATCCGTCCGTATCCAGTCAATCACACACCGCAGTGCTTCTAGCAGACGGTAGACGCCCGTGATGGTATCCGTGCTCCCAATGTTAATGGCCGGGAGCACTTCAAAGTCGTCGTCAGTGTTAGCCACCAGTGTCACACTCCAAGCATCGCCAGCGACGCGCAGAAGCGGCATGAACGCCGGGCCCGTACAGCACGTCTTTTGGTAGCTGCATTTGCAGAACGACGTGATGTGGCGGTACCAGCTAGTCAGGCTTAGGCAGAGTTGGCTCAGAGCTACAGCAGGTCCCTCCTCAGAGCCTAGCTGAAGACTGCCTGGCGTTCCGTTCCTGTGGCTGTGGCTGTGATTGGGGGTTGCGATACCGATGAAGGCGGCAATAGGCGACTTGCACAGTGGCCCGTACATTGAGTGGTTGATACTGGGGTCACTAGCTGTAATCTTTTGGCGAAGAAGGCTTTGGAGGCGGCGCTGGACCTGAGCCCCCGTTTCATCGAGAAGCTGGCTGGGGCAAAGGACAAGCGCATAGTCCATCATCAATGGAACTGGATCGCCAGGGCGCCGCGGGGTTGACATGGCTTTTGAAAGAGATGTGGGCGCCAATGAATCCAACATTGTTGCACTTGAGACGTTCTCGGCGCGAACACCCCTAGTCTGGCCTATAGCCAAACGTAGCAGAGGCATAAAGACACTGTCTCCCCACCCATACACCGATGCCTCTGTATCCCGGCAGTGGTGGGTTGCTTGGACAATATCGTTAATTTGAGAATGCTGAAACACAGCCATAGCAGCAGATGTTTGCACAGAGACCATATTCCGACTCTGATGATGGATAACTGGCTCATCAAGCGCCTCTATTAAGCCCGGCAAAGCATCAACAGCAGAAAAGGGAGAATCCGCGAAAGCCTCAGCAGGTATTTGCTCGTCGTCTTCAAATAATCGTGCAACCTCATGTGGTAATCTGCAGTTGTGGAAATCTCCTGCACTGGCAGTCAAGGTCTTGACCAAACTGAGAAGTTCAGAGTGCCGCGGGTCCGTTGCTGCCAGTATCCGCGCGCGTTGGCGAATATCATGGCTACTATCGTTCCAGCGCAACGGCTTGACGAGAGTTTCGAGGATGGTACGCAATGGAATAGGCCGATGGGTAGGATGGCTTAAATCGGGGGTTGGGCTGCGCAGGTTTGTGTGAGTGTTGGTAGTGCGAGTATGTGGCCGAGCTGCTGCAGGAGAGGGCGCAAGAGCTCGTGTCGGTGGCTTACTGGGACCACCCAGGACATCGGAGCTAGCAGCGTGATAAGACCGGGAGTAGTTGTCGGTGCCCTGATACGGAAGGTTATACGGGGAAGAGCCATTTGTATCGGCAGCACTACGCTGAGGCCCATCATCCATGTACCGCTCGTCATCATCGTCGTCATCATCGTCATCCAAGTCTAGTAAGGTCTCTATGGACCGCATTCCGCCAAACTTCATATGCGGCTTATGCAACAGACCAGGATTCACTATCTCATGTTTGTTGAACTCTCGGCGCAGAGATGACAAGGCAGCACCCTGTGGATGACTTGGCCGGCTACTGCCCTGCGAGGCCTTTGGTCGTAATATGCCAGAGCTCTGGCCACGGAGGCCTACTGGAAGGGCGATAGAAACACCGGCAGGAGGACTTTCATCAAAGTCGGCAAAGGTTTCCGGGTCGGGAGATGGAGTAATACGGATTCCAGAAGTCATGCCAGCGACAGCAGAAGCTGGAGCCTTGTTGTTGTGAGGCACTGCCGAAACTGAGGAGGGCGTGCCTGACCTCTTGATATTCACGGGCGAAGAAGCATTCCCCACGCTGGGGTGATTCTGTGAAGAAGAGGCCAGTGGCTTGCGCTGAGGCCGTTGGTACCACACCAGGGAGGTCAATGCTGAGTCGGGATGATCTTCCTGGTCCAGACTCGGCTTCCAGACAAACACATCCTGTTCGCTTGCAGGCAGTTGCCGGCAGGCGTCAGAAACATCAACAATCCATGATGATATTCGCTCCGAGCGCATGATCACAGACTTGGGAAGGGCCGAGAAGTTTGCTGCGGCAAGGCAAGACAAAATCGAAGATGGGCCTCGGTTCTGGGCTTGGGTTATGGAGGGGGGGGGGGAAGGAGGCGTCTCAGGCTCGTGTTTGGTCTGGCCGTTGAGCTGCGATTCTAGCTCGCCCCGCAAATCCAAACACAATAGTAGAAAATTTGTTGGGTGAGGGTTGTTCTGGCCGCAATTCAGGGCAAAAGGGGAGTCTCCAAATTAGAACTCGAGATTACGAGTTTTAACGGTTAGCGTAGTGTAGCGGGGAATTTCTGGACAATTGACACAAAGGGACAATGGGGGGGGGGGAGAGGAGAGGAAAGGCCAACCAGGAGCGACAGGGAAGAAGGCATGAACGCCAAAGAAAAGAGAAAAGAAATATTGAAGCGGTCGAAATGAACAGGATAAAAAGAATGTCGAGGATAACGTGAGAGTGCAGTCAGTTGGAGGCGCAACGGTAGCAACGAAGTATTTGAAGAGGGAAAAAGAGAAGAAGAAAAATTTGCAGCTTCAAACAGACGAGAAGTTTGAGTATACGTATGTATACACAACACAGACTGAATCAAGAAACAGCAAGACCGCTTTGCTGCAAGTTCGCAACAGGGCAGGAGACGTGGGAAAAAGAGCAAGACCGGATTATCGCACAATGGATATTCACCACAGCGCACCTGCCAGTTTTCTCCATCGTCGATGTTCCCCTGAGCCTAGGCCTAGGATCCAGCAAGCGGGTCCAGGTCGCCTTTTGCTCCAGTCTCTTTTGGGTACCAAGTTGCTGTCTCTCTCTTCTCGTGTCTCTTTTCGTGTCTCTTCGCATGTCTCTTCTTGTGATCTGCGATCTTGTGATCTGCGAGCATCATTTTCTGTGGCAGTTCGGGCGGGTTCTTTTTCCCAAGCCAAGCTTCAGCTGCGCTGCGCTGCATTGCATTGCATCTCATTCAGCCAAATCTCAGATCCGGCCCGTGGTTTGGGGAACGAGCCGAAAGATTCACACGTAAATATACACATATACATATCTATCCTCCGTGTTGTGCGAACTAGAGTCGCTTTATTGAATGCCTATGGACTTTTACATCATAAATGCATATCTATCTACCTACACATGTTCCCTTCCATTGTCAATTTCAACTGCGCACAATCTTGATGCGCTTCTGCAAGTTCTCCGGGATATCTTCTTTTTTGACCAGTCCCAGAACCACACAGTCGCCCCAGAAGAACATGGCCCGCTCCTGTGCATAGCCCAGGTAGTCGAACGCCTCATCCTCATCCGCCTCGCCATTCTCTGATATCTTCTCCTCTTCCACAGCACCGGCCGTACCCTCCCCTCCAGCTGATTCGGCCCCTTCACTCGCCGGCATCTTGGCCTGCACAATGCCCCAGGCGACCCACTGAGCACTGTTCGCTGCTCGCCACAAGATGGATTCGTCGTAAAGCTCTTTAACGCGGATCTCGCTCTCCTCGTCACGAACACTCAGCGACAGATCCTCCTTAGAGGCCGAGGTCAGTCCGACAATGCCCGCGCCAACGGCAGGCGCAGGAGCAGTCACGGACCGCGCGTCCAGCATAAAGTCGACAATTGATGCCGCTGATGAAATAGGGCCCAGGTGCGGCGTGTTAGTCAGCGAGTCCAGCGGAGTCATGCGCGGCGTCGTGCCCGAGTGCGGGAACTGTGGCTGATGGTCAACGTAGGCCCGGATAAAGCGCAACTGTTCTTCGCGCGTGGGGTACACTTCCGTGTTGCACTTGTACGGGGCAACAGGGTCGTGGTAGTTGTACGTCCATTCCGTAAAGTGGTTGGCAATGTCAAGTCCAGGAACGTTTGCTCCTGCGTATTCAAAGTCAATGACAGCAAGCTGCTTGTGCTTGTTGGCCGGTTGCAGCAGAGGCGACTTTTGGTTGTCGGGCTCAATGCGAAGAATGTTGCCGTATTGCGTCTGCAGTGTTTTGTTAGCAGACAAGTAATAACCATGATATATATAGAGGTCACTTACGTCATTGTGGCAGAATGCTAGCGCCTCCTGAAGTCTCTGCTTGGAACCATACGCCTTGTTCACGTACTCCCGGTGTTTCTTGACCATGTCACGGAATACAGGCCATTCAACTCCGCAAATATGGCCATTCTTCATCCAAGGGTCCGGTGCCGGTCTGTCCTGAGTGTCTCCGGCAGCTTTGAAATCTTCGTACTTCTTGTCCAGCGCTGTAATAATCTTCTCGACAATATCTTGCCACTTGTCCCAGTTGTTGAACACTGCAGGACCTCCTACACGCTCAGCAGGCAGCAAATCAACACCCTCGTGAAGCTCACGCATGCGCTTGGCGATCTGGCGCGAAGTCTCGGGTTCCCGAAGGTTCTGCGGCCGTAGAGTAATAGCATTAAGAAACTCTTCGAAGCGGCCGTTTTGAAAGGTTCCCAGGAGCCTGGGGCCAATTCTCTTGCGGGCAAGACGGCGCAGAACCGCGAGCTCGGTTTCTCGATCAATTAGCGCCTCTACTTGGGGCCCGTAGACACGTAGCAGCAGCTTAGGGGGAGGCTTGCGTAGAGGTACCATGGCGGGAGAGGCTGACGAATCTTGGGGAAGTTCAGTGGGGGGCGAGACCATGTAGACTGCATTGGTCAAGGCACCGCTGATGCGTTCAACGGATATCAAGTCGCCGCTGTCCAGAGGTACTCGACGCCAACCTTTCAGCTTCAGCGTGTGCGTCAGTCGGATAATTTCGTTCTTGAAACTCGTCCACGCCTGGCGCTCTTTTTCCTTGTGCTTGGAAACAGCGTCTGAAGATGAAGAGGCTTGGCCTCCGCTGTAAGCCAGAGTCTTGGAGACATCTAGCACACCATCACAAGACGGTACCACCACATCCCCATCGGTGTACTCAGTGTCTGAGGAGTTGGTGCGAACAAGAAGCCGACGACGAGACGGGCGGCGGCCAAGACGGGGGGTAAGAGCAGGAACTTGCGCAAGGCCCAAGTTCGAGACGGCATCTTCTAGAATGCGTTGCAGGCGGTCCAGAGACACGTCATCGCTCGCTTGGGAGTCTACAGAGGTAGATCGGGCGCGAGACTTGAAGGTGGGCGATTCGGTGGTGATGGATGGTGTGGAGGACGTATTGTCGGCAAAGGAAGACACGTTGTTGTTGTTGTTGTTGCTTCGGGGAGATCGGCGCCGGGGTACACGCGCACTCGTCTTGCGATGCTCTGCCTTGGCCTTTTCATGGTCTAGCCATTCAGAAACCTGTGCTAACAATCGTTCAATTCCCCTGGGCACGCGACTCCGATGTGAATGCTGCGATGTTTTGGCCACGTTATGGCTCTGTACAAGGCCAGTTCCCAGGGCGGCCGCAGTTCCAGTAGCATTGGCCACGGAAGCGGCAGCAGTGCTATCATCAGGAATCTGCCCGACTAGACTTGTGTCTATGCTGTGGTCGGGGACGGGTGTCTCAAGAGCAGTAGGGTTCAAGGCTGGCGAAGTCAGAGATAAAGATGACATGGCAGGCATTCTTCCACTTAGACGGCGGTCTCCAAGACCGGCTCTATACTGTTTCTTGGAAGTAGCCTCTTCTTTGGGCCACGTCTCGGCTTCGGCAAACTGGAACGTACCAGGATCCGCGATTTGTACGGCTGTAGATGGAGAGAGAAGGGAAGAGTTGATGTTAGCGGGGACTTGTTTATAAAGGCGGGTGAGTTTGTTAGAAGCTGTGTATGGGAAGTCGAGGATAAGATCAGGAGTGTCCGAGACAATATTGAAGCCCCAAAGGCTGGGTATTTTATCTCAGTCAAGATAACAAAGCACCAGGATTGTAAGAACAACAGAGACGACACTGTTGCCAGGGACGAGATGAGAACGGGAGAAAGGGGAATGCCATCATCTTGTAGAGATCTCAGTAGCAAGAAGTTGGGATGTGCTTTGTGTCTGCCAAACGAGCAAGCCCGGCAAGACAAAAAGGGCCCAACAACTTAATTGGGCGCGGCCTGCTCTATTTTAACGCCCCTTGGACCTTATGGCTCATGCCCCGAGCCCTGGGAACCCTTGCCCGCCTTGCTCGTGTTAGGCCCCCAGAGTCGTTAGTCCGGCATGGTTGACACCAGGTCATTGGACCATGATTCAGCTGAGACGATGGGGTCGTCTGCGATTGGTTGACAATCCAGAGTGTCTAGTGTGTGTCTTGCACAGTAGCCCAAGATCACAAGAACAGGATACTTATCGAGTTCTGGTCTGAGGGCAGCTAAAGCCCCAAGTTGCACAGACAGAAACAAAAAGAGGAAAAGGGCTCAACAAATGGCCCCCGGCGGCGTTTGCTTGTGCTTCCGTGTTTCAGTTTGCTATGAAGAAAGACGAGATGGTGGGGAGGTATGCGGGTAGAGGCAGAGTGGAGGTGGAGGGTGATAAGGGCCACGCCCAGTGACAATTACCGCTACCGATGGGGTGTGTAGGGCATAGGGGTAGGGCAGAGGAGGGGGACATGGCTTGATGGCCAGATGTGACAATGATGTCAGAGATACAACAAGCAAGCATGCCAAGTACGTACCTTTGCTAGGTTTATCGGGGGCTACAGCTGCACCGGCCTGGAAGCCTGCAGGGCCCTGGGGAGTGGCTTCAGATGGCGATGAATTCATCACGTGCAACACAGAGTGACACAGGCAGTGGGCGAGGAGGCGCAGACAAGGGGACAGAGAGAGAGGCAGAGATGGCAGGTGGACGACCGAGACTGATTGGAGGGCGTTATTCGCAGCGGTGCTACTAAGCGAGGCACTCTCTTCTTGTCTCTGTCAGCGCACTATCGTATGAGGACAGGCTGTGAGATATTGATACAGGCAGGACAAGATGCGGTTTGACTAACACCACATGATAGCACGGCAGATTTGAATGGACACAAGCCCGGAAGCAGAATTGGCGCCCGGCAACCAACAGAAAAAAGAGGAGAAGGAAAAAGAGGGCTGGAGGAAAAATGGGCAGTTCAGTGGCTGGGATAGGGCCAACGGGTGAGTTGGTGTGAGTTGGTGTGAGGAGGTGAGGAGGTGAGGAAAATGGAGGCGGGAGGCAGGAGGGAAGAATGGAGATAGAGACGAGCTTGGAACAGGAAGGATAGCCAGTTCCGATAAGAAGATAAGAGCGCACTGTTTATGGCAGTTGCGATGAACGAAGAAGGAGTTAAGAGGCCAGAAAAGGCAGGAGCAAGAGACCAAGAAAAGACCTCAAACTGCAAGCTATTTGTTTGATGGAACGGCATGTAAATGGCAGGAGCTGGCTTGCCGAAACGAACAATGCTCGATTGGAAGAAAAGGACTGACCAGCGAAAAAAAAAAAAAAAAAGAATGAACGGCCGAATGAAAGCGGAAGCTGATTTCAGGCCCAGGACAAAAATCAGGTGCAGCGGATCAACGCGGGCTAAGACAAGTCAGAGGAAGGAATCCACGTTGCACGGAAATGGAACAGGCAATTGCTGGTTTTCCTTTTTTTTTTCTTTTCTTTCTGCATCGATCATTGTCTTGCTTTCTTTTTTTTCACATGCTAAAATAAGTTTGGCAACTACCCGTTATCCATTTGGCTCCCCCCCCCCCCCACGTCAAATCTTTCAGTCCGTTTTTCTCCCAACAAACGTACGAGCACTGATTGATTCTGCTCCCATCCTACATCCTTGAGCTTTGGCTTGGCTGAGCACAATCCAGAAATCTGGATATTTGTGTGTCGCTTGTTTGCATGGACGAGTGTGGCCTCACAACAACAATGGTCACGGTCACTACCATATTTGCATGTGAAAACAAGCAATAACCTTTTTTGGAATCCACTACTGTCTCAGCTACAGTACAGTCCCACACTCCTGCGCCCTTCCATGTCCTTCTACTGCATTCTTCTGTTGCAGCGTATATTCACCATGACATGCCAAACCCTATGACGTCAATGCACACTAGGGTCTATGCCATTATTGTTGGGATGTCTTTTTTCCATAACGTCACGGGGTACATTCTTGGACTTTGCGTTGTCATTTTTATAAGCGTGTCTGGCCTTGACGCACATGTCATACGTATGTATCGCTCCTTTTCGCCGCTTTGCTCACCCAGCTACCAATGAGGGGTATTCAAATACAATGGACACCCCCACGGCGTCACACAGTCTGGACGGAACTCAAGATGAGAGCACATGCGCTCTAATGCGACTGACTGCTTGACTATATGAGACCTAGTCGACTGCGAGTATGCCAAGCATTGTGTGTACATGTATATCTATATGCGCTTGCCATACGTGTATGCTTGCTTGCATGGCAGTACTTAGCGGACTGCACGATAAACAATACCTGCATAGTGTCCATCGCACGTGACACAATGATATTCTTGCCTGAATACACAGAGACCGTCACACTGATAAGAAAGAAAGCCATATCATCCGTTGTTATGTACGCTTCAATTAGGCAGGTATATCCTGCCCATTATGAAGGGGAGGCAGCACATCGCCTCCGATTCCAGTCACTAATGCAAAGTACATTTGCGCTGGTGCGTGCGAGCACTGCAGTGCTGCTTCCGGTGCTTGCAATTGGTCATAGTCCGCCTATTCCCTCGCGCCCAAGTGCCCATCTCACCGCCTCGCGCACATCAGGAACAATGGCTGTAGGCGTATGCGCCGGAGGCCCTCGAACTTCGCTCCACACACCCGTGCGCACAAGAAGCGACGACCACTTGGCGCCGCTGGCACTGCGGAACTCGTTTGCGCCGCGAATATCACTCTCGGGATTATCACCGACCATGTACACGTTGCGCAGTGGGTTGACAGTATCGCCAAGTTTACCACCCGAAAGCGAGACGTGGTGTCGGTTGAGTACACGCTCCGCATATTCATAGGTCAACTGGTGTGGCTTACCAATAACCGTACGCTTCAGCGAGTGGCCCTTGGTAATGGCGCGCCACACGCCGTCAAGCGAGGCCTGGAAAGCACCTTGGCCGAGCCGCGGTTGATGGAAATGGGCGGCCCATAGGAGGTCGGGGTTGGAAAAGTAGATGCGGGGCTGGCCGTCGCCTTGCCATCCGCTGTTGGGTAGGGATGGATCGCCGTTCTTGGAAGAATAGGTTCCGATAATGCCGTTGTGGGATTGCAGTACGTCGGTGATGATTTGAATGTCCAGAGACCAGTCCCGGGGGTCATTGAATACGAAGACGGCGTCGATTTTGAGGGCATCGGCGGACGGCTGATCGGGGTTGTAGAGGGGCTTGGGAAGAGGTCGCCATGTGTTTTCGTAAACCTCCTTCATCAGCGCCTGGAATGGGAAGATGGTAGGCTGAGCAGCCAAGATATCGGCGGGAGTCACCACATTCTGGAAGCCGTAGCTGTACAACGATGCGTTAGCCAGACGTTCATGGGAGCCAGGAGATGATTGTGTTGCGAAGACTCACTCTTCCGCAATCTGCCTGCACTTGTGAGCATCAGCGCCAGTCACCAGTATGGTTTTGTCTCTCAGGCTCTCGGCGCCATCAACAAGGTCTTGGAACGGCGTGTGTGATTGAACAAAGTTTTCAGTTGACAGCTTCACGCCCAGTTTGCTCGTGAGATCAGCCACGCGATCAGACTCGTGTTTCCCGCCGCCATTGGTGAGCAGAATGAAGGGGATTTTGTTGTCATTCAGGAATTGCAGTGACTCAGCAGCACCTGGGATGGGCTTGGCTACATGCAGCAGTACGCCGTCGATACTGGGCCGGCGAGTTAGCGATCGGAGAAGCATCAACGCAAAGCAGCAGAGACTCACTCAAATGCAAAAGCAAACGGCGGTGCCTTTCTGGCCGAGGGGCTGCTTGAAGCAGTGACAAGGCCGCGCTGTGAAGACAGGACGCGGGGGATCAATGCGGGGCTGGAGGGGAAGCCAAGGCCCGATCGCGACAGCCCAGACTTGGGGGCCCAGCGGACGACTGGCGGAAGGATAGTCCTCATGTTATGCGAGTGAGATCCGGAATGGTGTATAGACACTGGAGCGGCCGGATATACAGATCGCAGCATGTGGCAGAGGTGCATTGTTAGCGGCCTTCTAGAAGCTATTGCTTATCTGTCGTTATCTTATCTCAGTCCAGCGATAGCTTTATCTACAGTGGATCCAGATCTTCACGGCATCAGGCCGTTCTCTGGGCAACCAGGACTGTGCAGTCGAGACGCACAGCATGTTTAGGGAGGGAGTAGAAGAAGACTCTGGAAGGGTTAACAAAGACCGTGTTGAATGATAGGAACCAGCTTGAGCGTCCGGGGTTATGTGTAAAGATGAAAGGCAAAATAAGACAGACATAGTGCCACAGTCAAGGGGCCATACTTTGATATAGCAAATATAAATAATGATACATGGTGTACTGTACAATAGTAGTAGTAAATGGCAATGGCAGTGGCGATGACCGCTTCAGCCCGTCATAGAGTATCTCGTATCTAATGACAGTCGGCCCACGTGGCATCCCGCTCCGCCCTCCCCCGACGTCTAGAACTTCTTCTCGCCGGTCCACTGCTTGGCATGGTCTAGGATGATAGTAGCTGCCGCCAGAGGCGAATGTTGGCGGCCAAGGGCTTCGACAAAATCACCCTCCGGGTCCATCAGATAAAAGTATATGCTGTGGTCCACAAGGTAGTCCTCGCCAGGCTTCACCTTGCTGGGCGTGCTGAAATACACACGGTATGACTTGCAGACAGCCTTTATCTGCTCATAGGTGCCTGTCAGGCCTACAAGGTTGGTATCAAACTCGGCGAGGTACGTCTTGAGCTCGGCAGGGCCATCGCGAGCCGGATCGCAGGTGATGAAAACGGGCTTGACCGAGCCAGGCAGTTTGCTGTTGACAATCTGCATCATCTCGGCCATCTTGTCGAGTTCCTCGGGGCAGATATCCGGACAGTGGGTGAAGCCGAAGTACACCAGCGAGTAGCGGCCCTTGAGGTCCTCGCTGGAGAACAGCTTTCCGTTCTGGTCAAGCAGCTCAAACGGCCCACCAATCTTGGGCCGACCAATCTGCTTGTTGGCCTCGGCAATGCGCTTCTGATGCATGCGCTTCTTTTCGTTTTCAAAGTATAACATCAAACCACCGAGAGTGATGAGACACAGCACACCGGCTTGCCATGAAAAGGGCTAGAAGTGCGGATTGTTAGTGGCTTGGTTCGATACAGCAGAGCATCAGTCATGGCATGGAAGGGAGAGTGCGTACCCCAAAGCGCATGCGCGACTTGGCCTCGCCAATGGTTTTGGCCCCGCGGACTTGCTGTCTGGATGGAGCGCGGCTTCTCGGACACGGCCAAGGACGGATGTGAGGCCGGGCAGTCGAGCGAGTCGCAAAGCCGGCCGCTTGTCTGGGAAACGCCGGCAGGGCGGCGGTGCGCCGGGAGGCAGCGCGTAGAGGGGCGACAAGAGACATGGCGATAACACGGGAGCAGGCGTATTTGATGGCACAGATAAAGAATCACCAGAGTCGTGTTTCTGTGTGCGCAGGGAAAAGCTGGGTTTACCGCTTCAATATCGGTCGATTTGGCGTGGTCAGCTTGGAAATCGTCGGTTTCAATTTCTTGGTGATGTGTTCAGCCGAGGATTAGCCGACGCACTCTACACCGAGACTCACCGAGGGCGCTAGGGTTCAGTGTCAAGACACCGTGATAATTCCCCCAAAACGGAATAAAGGCTTTCCGTACAACTGCATCTGTGAGTCTTGTTTTGTGTCACTTTCATCCCGTGACTTTTGTTGTTCATTTGGCATTGCTTCAGCTGTAGCCTTGCGCTGTACCACGCAAACATTCATGGGCGTGTGTGACTTGTACACACACATAACAACACACCCAAACATACACCGTCCTCTCAAGACTCCGTCGCGCCATGGATCTGGACGAGTTGCCATCTGCCGGGCTTACAGACGCCCACTATGAGCATCTAGAATTGTTTCCAGAGGTCATCAGAGCTGAAAGCGCAGCACCAGAATCTCAATCATTCGACACAGACCTCGCCTCCTCCATCACCGCAGCATCACCAGCCGCGTTCAGCACCACCGCCAGTCAACTCGGCGAAGACCTGTCGAGTATCACAATCGATGGTAAGCCATCGGCTGCAAAGAAGGCGCCCATTAGGAAAAAAGGCACGGCCATGAAAAGACTTCCAAACAGCACAGTAACCGCTGCAGCGGCAGCGAAACGGCCAAAAGCCACGAGCGGCGCAAAAACGTCAACTACGCGTCGTCCAAAGGCCAAATCCTCAGTCTCGGCCTCAGCCTCAGCCACATCCGCAGTCAACGGCATCTCATCTACCCCTGGCCATACCAACCATGGCAGTGGCGCAGCTGCCGCACGAGACAGCCCAGCAGTGGGCGATAGTGATGACCCTGGCACATATTGCCTGTGTCTTGGTCGCGACGACCACCGCTGGATGATTTGTTGCGAAAAGTGTGAAGACTGGTTCCACGGCGAGTGCATCGATTTGGACACGGAGATTGGCGAGAGCCTCATCGAGATGTTCATTTGCCCGCGCTGTACCGATGGCGACACGTTTGTGACACGATACAAAAAGACCTGCTCGCTGGACGGCTGTCGCAAACCAGCCCGCAGTTATGCGCCGGCTACCGAACCCGAGGATGAGACCGAAGCTGCCACTGCGGGTGCAGCCGAGACTGAAGATGGCTTTAATAACTCTGTCTTTTGCTCTGACGAGCATTGCCATCAGTGGTGGGAACAAATTGTAGCTCGTCTGCCACCAGCCTCGACTATCCCATCAGCTGTCATTGGAAGGCTATCTCGCGAGGATTTGCTGGGCGTCATAGCATCCGGGCTTGGTTATGCTGATGAGGCCACGGGGACATACAAGCTTGTTCGCCAACCGTTTATAGCGCCCGGTTCCTGCAAAGAGGAATCTGAAGATGCATACTTGTCAACTGAAGAGCGAGCCCTACTGTCTCAGTCCGCGGCTGACCGCACATCTCTTGCCAACGAAATCGAGCTATGCTTGAAAATGCTGGATCTCGCCGACCGCGTCACTGAGAGACACAAGGCCGCCGTGGTCTCGGGCTTCATCACCAACGACATATGCGGCTACGATAGCCGACTGGACTCGGTCTGTGTCCAGGCAGCCTTTGCCGCCTTTCTAGCCACACAAGAAGGCCAAGCAGCTTTCGCCCAGGAGACCCTCCAGGCGCCCCAGAGCGAGCTTCCCGTCATCATGGCCATAGAAGACGACCAGGATCGAGAACGTAGACAGGCCGTGGCAGGCATGTGTGACAAGAAACGCTGCAAAGCCCATCAGGGCTGGGCTGCCATGTTTCACAAGGCCGTCAAGAACCAGATCCGCCAGCTCACAAACCAGACTGCAGACCTGGCCTGCAACGAGGAGGTCATCAGAGGCGCCGCTCTAGAGCGCCATCGCCGCAGAAGAGTCGAGAACAACTGGGTCGAGGTCGTTGGGGCTGAGACGCAGGTCAAGCAGGAAGAAGAGGTGGAGGAGACCAGGATGGACGACGCCATGGATCTGGACTGACGGGGCCTTTTGAAAGACTAATGCTTTCTTGGTCCGTCTGCCATCTCTTCTGTTCTATTTGTACGTTTGATATCCAAATCTAGCCATCGTTTTATATCCTAAGCTACATTTTGACCATTCTCTCTTGTCTTGAAGACCGTTTTGTTCATCTCTTCCAGCAGCTGATCCAGCCGCGCCGTCAGGTACTCATAATTCATATCATCAGCGGCAAATTCATCCTCGGCCATCTCTCCGCTTAGCGTCTGGATGGCTGTCTTGTTTTTTTGAGCCGTCTGTTGCTCGGCTAGGATACGATCTGCCTGTGCCGGGTCACGTGTCATTATCAGACTAACATCGTGGAAACGCATGCGGAAGCGGTCCTTGATATGATGGCGGATGTCATCCAGCAGCTCAATGGTGTCTGTGGCCTGGCGGTTTTTGACACGTTCGGCGCTCTGTCGGATAATGTCAAGGAACTCTGGGTCGTCAAGGTAGTCTTCGAGCCGACTTGCAAAAAAACGTGCGGCAAAGTCTTCAAGCCGCTGCACGCCCAGATCCCAAGCTGCGTGTATGATTTCGTATATGTTGATGGAATCAGGTGCTTCAACGCGGGCTCCGCGTTTCTTTTTCTTGAGATCCAGCTTGTGTGTGCGGTCCTCCCATACGTTGGACTCGACCATGCCCTGGCTGCTGATGGTCAGGGCGGCCTTGTTGACCAGTTTCTCGAGGAACAGCTCGTCAGCCGTGTACAGAAGATCAAGGCTGTAGGCCAGAGATATTTCGCCCTTTTCAAAATACAGGTTGGCGAGAATAACCTCTAGGGTTACCGGCGCACAAGTCATGCCAACCACGTGCAAGGTTTCAGAGGCTTGGCCTTCCATGAAACTACCTGTGAACATGCGCTTGAAATACGGGCTGCGTGCCAGGATGGCCTTGTGAGCGGGGTATATGACGTACTTCCGGTCTTGTTGCTCGGTCCCTCTCTCCGGGTTGATCTCGATGTCGGTATTTGCGATGGCAAGACTTGAAAGTTGGCTGTTGATTTCAGTGTCTACCTCGGCGTCTAGATCTTCTTCGATGCATTCCGTCTTGAGCAGCACGTCAGCAAATGCAGGATTGGCATAAGACCATTTGATACTGTCAACTTCTGCCTCAGAAACCACCATCTTCTGATTCATGATAAAGCTGGCAAAAAACTCATTCATCTGTATTTGAGCCAAATTGACTTGCTCTTGGTGTGTCTTGCGGGCAACATTAAGCTGGTCTCCCACGTCAAGGATGGCTTGAAGGCCGGGCAGCTGGAATTCTTGGGCCAGCTTCTCGCATCCCTCCAGAATGCGAGTGGCCTCGGACTTTTCCGCGATACCACGCTGCTTCAATACGGTATCAGGGATCTGGTCCAGATACAGGAACCTGTGCACAATGTGCAAGCATTCTTCATCGATATCGACCCCCTGGGCAGTCCAGGATGTGAGCCCATGATCCTTGGCCAGCATGTTGCGGAAAAACGGCGACCGGGCAGCCAGAATCATGCGATGAACCTCGCAGCTCGCCCTGCCATCGCGTCCAATGCGCAGCGTGAAGTCGGGGCCTCCCGGTGGCTTGCCATCCTGGAGACTGTTGATATGGCCGGACCATTCCCGGAGCGGATCTGTGGCCTTGCTAAAGTCGTAGCTCAGGAGCAAATTTCTGATTTGCAATGTAAGTGCACCGTAAATGCACCGTTCGCCTTGGAATGTATTGCGTTCCGCCAACGCACCTGGTGAGAGTATGTTTAGTAAGCAACAGCTTCAAGGGTTTTTTTTTTTTTTTGGGGGGGGGGGGGGGGGGGGGGGGGAGGGGGGTGCTGCTTTGTGTGTTT
>JADILG010000117.1:0-38316 GCA_017591655.1 Thielaviopsis populi | reverse complement strand
TTTTGTTGATACAAACGGGAAGGGAAAGGGTGGCCAATTTCCCCACCTTTCGCGGGCCAAAACTGCCACGCAAAAAAAAAAAAAAAAAAAAGAAAAGTATCACGAACCAAAGATGAGGCCAGTACAGACAGAGAGACAGACAGAGAGACAGACAGAGAGACAGACAGAGAGACAGAGAGACAGCGAGAGAGAGACAGAGAGAGACAGACATAACAGACACCTGCACTTGAGCCATAAAGCAAAGGCAGAAAGGACTGGCGGCTGAATGTGAAGCTCCTGTCATGTCACATGGGCATCGCAACATTACACCGACACGACCGCCAGAAAAGACCCTTCTTTATATTGTATTATTACATTACATCACAGCACATCACATCACATTGACTTGAATTGACTTGAATTGACTTGACTTGACATGTCGCGCTCACTCGCTGACAACTCTGACAGATCAGAAAGGATGACGCAACTACAAAAAATAAAAATAAAAAATAAAAATAAAAATAAAAATAAAAATAAAAACAAAAAACAAAAAAAATATGTGGTATGCACCGGACGGAATTTGCATCCGTGTCTATTGTTCAGTGTTAGTATCTCAGCTCTCAGACTCCGTTCGACGCCCGTGCCAGGAATCGAACAGTCCACGCCACAAGGGACCCAGGGTGGTCTTACCTCTTCTGAACCAGGAGATTTACTATGAACTCTATGGAGTTCACATAAATTGCTGGGAGAGAAGCAAGCTAACTACTGCTCCACCGGTGCGGCCAGGTGAAGGGCGCAAGATCCATCGCTCACAGGTATCTGCCGAGAGATTCCAAGTCGAAAGTCTAAAAGACAGCAACAGAGTAACATGGCTAAAGCATTAGCCAACTACACCATCACGCCCTTTCCTTCCTCGCTTGTTTCCTCGTCAGGCCAGCGGCAAGTTCTCGGTTGCAATTAGAAACTCATAGTGGCCTTTATAAAGGAAACTTTTTTTTTCCCTCCTACGTGCGTTCCTTCTGTCTTTGTTCTTCATCTGGTTGCGGGCAAGGGGCATGTTCTGTTTGGTTAGAGCATGTGACGAAAAGGGTAATTGCCAGTAGACTGGGCGGGGGCGCCAATAGTAAGCATTACCAAGTGAATGGAATGTCTTTGGTACGTACCAAATCGAAAGCTTAGCCACTATGGACGACATGTTCTATGTTCTGGCTTCTAAGTTATTTGCAAACCACTGTATTGTCGAGCATATTTCTGTTCGGAGGGGGTTTTTTTTGACACCCAATAGCGTGTCCTAGCCGACATACAGAGTGTCTCTATAGCGTAAGTTGAGTGGTAGGTGTCAAGCCGGCAGGAAGGGTACATACCCATCATGTCATACAGAATCTATGTATAGATGTACTATGTACACATACGGGTACACAGGTACACATGTACACATGTACACCTATCCCCATGTACATCTCTTTCCAGCAGCACAAAGACACAGCATTCGCATTGAGGCGACTGTATGAGGCAGCATTAGTCTTACTAGAGCAAGCCTCGATTTTATTTTTGGGGGTGGGGGAAGGCTAAGCCAGGCGGCAAGCAAAGCCTAGAGATATGAGCTCGGTTGTGCTGGCCATGCATATGTGGGCTTGAAAGGGGGGGGGAGGGGATGACATGATGCTGGCTGTTGGGTTCGATAGTATCTCTGTGACATGGCGCATGTGAGCGCAAGCCACAGGGAGTCATCAAAAAAATAAAGACAAGGTTGGTGGTCAGGCTTGTATTTGCCACATGTAGGTCGAACCCGGTTCGCCTGTTTTCACATTCTTGGGGTTAAGCTTTGCCTATAGCTCATGATGTTCAACTAAAAAAAAAGGACGTTCCACAACGAAAGTTTTTACGTGGTTGCACAGCAGTGTTGTGACAGCTGTCGGACTCGTCTGCCAGGTGGCACCCGATGATCAGATTATCAGATCGCCGCGCTAAGCTTGGGTTCGCGATCACGATCACGATCACGAACAGGAAAGAAAGTCAAGACGGTACAGACCAAAACAGGATTGAGTATTGGATTCCCGATATATAAAACAACAGAGGAAGAAAGAGAGTGCGCTGGAGATGTGCAACAGTCACGCGGCTTCTCCACAAAGCGAGAAAGACCGTTGCGCAGAATCCCACACAGCAAATAGAAAAGAATATAAGAGGAGTGAGTTAATGTGATGATGGGAGAGGTTCAAGAAAACAGCAAAACAATATAAACCAAAGAAGAAAAAAAACATTGCTCTGATCCTAGGAAGAAAATGCGATGAAAGTAGAAAACAAGATAGCCCCCAAAAAAAAGAAAAAAAAAACAAAAAAAAGCAAAGCCAAAATGGTATAAGAAGGCAGCAGGTTGCGATGTTGTGCAGAATAGTAAATAGGAAAAAAAAGAAACAAAAAAAAGCACACACAAAAACCCAGCAGAAAACAAGAAAAATGACGCCACTATGCTTGGAGACCAGAGACGGGGAAATGCAGAGGAACATAAAAAGCAGACAGGCCATGAATGTGTGTCGTAAGACAGGCCGAAACAGACCATGACATGACATGACATGGCGGGGTGGCCGTGGCCGTGGCCGTGGCCGTGGCCATAGCCGTGGCCATAAGATGTGATTGTGCATCAAGAACCAAAGAAAGAAAACACCATCGGCAAAAGACGACGGGAGGGCACAGTGCGCCAAGCAAGAACACTGACGCAAAATGGGAGAGTCGATCGACCGAAGACGTGCGTGCGGTACAAGCAACATACATACATACCCACATGTATATTGTCGAAGCGACAGAAGACGGACGCGATCGTCTATCGAAGAGAGGATGGAAGAAAGAGAAAAAAAAGAGAAAAAAAAGAGAAAAAAGAGAGAAAAAAAAGGCAAGAGTAGACAAAGAAAGACTCAGAAAAGAACCACGAATCGCAGCCCGAGAACAACAGAACAACACTGCCAGTAGGCAACACCCTACTTGCAGCAGCAGCAGCAGGAGGAGGAGCCCGCCGCTCCCGAAGAGAGAAGAACCCGACCTCGTCAAATGTTCTCCCCTCTATCAAACCGGAGTCAGTTGCCGCCACCCTTGAGCTTCTTCCACCAACTGCTGCGCGGCGTCTCGCCAAAGGTAGAAGCCTTGCGCATATGCCGCAGCCGCTCGTCGCCGCCATCCAGCCCGCCGCCACCAACAGGCGGCGCAGGCACCTGAGGCGGTACTCTCTCACGATCGCGTTCGCGTTCACGTTCGCACTCGCGCTCGCGCTCGCGCTCACGGCCATGGTCCCGGTCCCGCTCGCGATGGTGGTGGTGGTGGTGGTGATGGTGGTTGCGCTCGCGTTCGCGTTCGCGCTCACGCTCACGCTCCTCACGACGCGCACGCCGCCGGCGCTGCTCTTCGGCTTCTTCAAGCGGGTCGGCAGCAGCATGGACGCCGCCTTCAGCAGCCGCGCCAGCAGCACCTTCTTCATGGCGCGCACGCCGTCTTCTTCGGCGCCGTTCTTCGTCGTGCACCATGCGCTCGTCAAAGTCTTCGTTGGGGTCGACGGGAGCAACAGCTTCAGCGGCATGGGCACGGCGACTGCTCCGATGGTGGTGGCCATGGTATTCATCATCGGGATACATTGGTGAAGCATGAGGCATAGATGAGGCAGCGTGGCGCGCACGAAGCTCGCGCCGGCGGCGCCGTAGCTCTTCCTCACGAGCAATCTCGATTTCACGCTCCCGCTCCTTCTCGCGAAGCATAGCCTCCTTTGCCTCTTTGCGGAGTCGGTGACGTTCCATGCGCTCGGCTTCCTTCTCGGCAGCCAGACGCCGCTCTTCCTCCAGCAGTCGCTCTTCCTCCTCCCTGGCACGCTGTTTCGTAATTCTGCGCTCCGCACGACGAGCCTCGCGCTCTTCAAGGCGGCGCCGGAGTTCAGCCTCCTCGTCCACAACCTCTTCAACAGGGGGCGGCAGAAAAGCCGCAGCAGAAGAAGGCTGGTGGCGATGCTTCCGATGCGCAGACGGGCCCTCTTCGCGATCTCGCTCCCGATCGCCGCGTCCAGAATCCTTGGCACGAGCAGCTTCGTCGGCAATCTCTGCAGCCTCGCGCTCCAGACGGCGGGCGCGACGAGCAGCCTTGCGGGCCTGGATGTCGGCCTCCTCCGAGTCGACACCAATCTTGACCCGGCGGTCAGGCCGTTCACGGTCGCTGCGGTCACGGTCGCTCTTCTCACGGTCGCTGCGCTCGGCACGCTCGCGCTCACGACGACGCTCTCTGCGTTCGCGGTCACGCTCACGGTCGCGTTCAAAGTCATGATCGCCATCAGCTTCCCTCTCACGCTCACGCTCACGCTCACGCTCACGATCGCGGTCACGGGCAGAGCGCGGGTCTTCGTCGCCGGTGCGGCGTCTGCGCAATTCGGGACGAGCAGCAGTAGCAGGCAACGGCTCAGGATAGGCCTGGTCTGGAGCAACTTCGACTCTAGTATCGGGCTTGACCACCCCGCGGAAGGTGTTAAACAGGCCGGCAATAGCGCCCCGTTTGGAGTCTCGGCGGACAGGCAAGGCAGATGGATCGACGTAGTCGGCGTGCTCGGCAGCTACAGGCTCTTCAGCATGTTCCCGATCCCGCTCACGTTCACGGTGGTGGCGAGAACGGCGCTCAGTACGAGGGGGTGATTCCAAAACAGGCTCCGCCTCCTCGTCTTCAAGGCCTCGAGCAGGACGCTCGCGATGGCGCCGACTAGCAGATTTAAGACCCGGAATTCTGGAAGCTTTGGAGTTCGGGTCATGCTCCTCGGGGAGCACTTCATCCGCAGCTGCAAGAGCGTCGACATCAGCAGATGGGCGTCTTGTTTTTGAAGAGCCATGACGACGTTCTCGCTCGCGATCACGGGTTGAGGCAGAGCGGGAACGGCCAGTTGACGCGCCAAAAGCGCCCGAGGCAAACGGAAGAACTGGCGGAGGACGAGGAACGTCGGCGCGGTCTCTGTCCTTGTCAGAAGCCGAGCCTCGCGAAGAAAGCTCTTTACGCTCGGTATCCTCGCGTTCCGACGCCCGCTGAGTGCGCTGGCGCTCTTTTTCTCCATGGCGGGCCGCATGGGCCGCGCGGGCTCGGCGGCGCTCCTCGCGCTCTTCCTCCTTCCGACGCTCATACTCCGCACGCTCTTTTTCACGTGCTTCGCGTTCACGGGCCTTGCGCTCTTTGCGCCGGCGCTCCCGTTCCTGTTCCTCCTGTTCAGCTTGGTCCTGGTCAGCTTCAGCTACATGCTGAGGCGCTTCCTCCTCACGTTCCTTGTCCTTGCTACGACCACCGCCCAGCGGGTTCACCCAGGAGACCCAGCCGCCAATGCCTCCCGTGGCAGGAGCATTTGGGCTGCCTTTGCTGTAATGAGTAGACGAGTCACGGATTCTGACACGGTCTTTTTTGTACTTGGGCTCAGGGGGCGGGGTTCGGGCTTCATCGTCGGTAGGTGGCGTAGCATTTGCCTCGTCATCAGGCGGAGGCGGAGGCGGAGACGGTACCGGAGAAGGGTCACGGCGGCTGCGGCGATGTCTTTTGGAGCTAGACCTAGGCACAGTGTTTTCACCAGAAACGGGAGGATCCGCTGGCTCATCTTCGCCAGGGAATCCACCGGGCAGGGCAGTGTTGTCTTCAACAGGCTCATCAGGGGGGCTTGGCGCAGCGGTAGCGGCAGCAGCAGCATGAGCCTCACGCTCCTTGCGCGCCCTGCGTTCCCGGCGACGTTCCTCTCTGCGTCGACGGTCTTCCTCTTCTTGCTGTTCGCGCTCTTGTTGCTCGCGCAATTCCTGCTCCTTGCGCTCTCTGCGCAGACGACGGCGTTCTTTGCGAGCAAGTTCCTCGGGAGAAAGGCCTTCAGGCTCAGGAGGAGCTTCGACCGCTTCAGCCTCGGGTCCGGGTTCAGCTTCTGGCGCAGCCTCGGCTTCAGCCTCAGCTTCCGGCGCAGCCTCGGCTTCAGCTTCGGCCTCAGCCTCCCCTTCCGCCTCTGCAGCATCAGCATCTGGCGCTTCGGCCTCGGGATCCTCTTCTTGGACAGCTTCAAAGGCACGAAGCTTATCCGCTATTTTACTACTAACTTTGCGAGAAGAAGATGAATCCGGGGTCCGGGAGGCTGGCGGGGGAGACGCCGACTTTTGCGAGGACTCGTGGTCTAGATAAGGAAAAGATAGTTAGCACATTGACGCAAAGAAAAGTGACGTGACAAGAGTCTGTGGCCGTATAACAGATGAATGAGACCCTCGTCTCAAAGCACAGCCTGTCTCTCCCTGTGAAATGACAAGTGACAAACAAGACATGGTTTGATAGTACAGAGGGGAAAGACACCATAGTAACAGACACCAAAGGGAAACGTGTGTATAACATACCTTTCTTGGACGACCCCGTGAGAGCGCCCCAGAAGCCAAACACGCCAGCAGAAGGCTTTTCTTCTTCCTGCGCAGCTTCCTCCTCGACAGGCTCTTCCTCAGCAGGCGCATCTGCAGCCGGCTCGTCTTCATTGAGGAGCTCCTCGACCTGCTCCGACGTGAGATCCATAAGATCCTCATCAAGCGTACGCTCCTCCTCTTCCTGCTGCTGCTTCTTCTTCTTCTTGCGCGCCTTCTTCTCCTCAGCGGCAGCGGCAGCGGCAGCGGCAGCCTCCTCTTCCTTTCTCCGTCTTCGGCGCGCCTTCTTTTCCGCGGCTGCGGCTTCTTCTTCGGCAAGAAGCGCAGCAGCAGCAGCCTCCTTCTCTTTGCGCCGCTTCTCTCTGCGCAGTGCGGAAGGGTTATCATCGACAGCCTTTTTGTCCTTCTCGTGTTCAGAGCTGCGGGACTTTTTCGACCTGCCCGATCTCTCCTTCTTGGGCGGTGCGTCGGCTTCGGCTTCTTCATCCTCGGCGGGCTTCTCCTGATCCTCAGCCTCAGGTTGTGGCTCAGGTTCCGGTTCCTTGTCCTCCTCTTGCTCGTCATCGTCGCCTGCGCCGCCACCAATAGCGGCCCAGAAGCCACTCGAACTCTTCTTCTTCTTCTTCTCCTTCTTCCGTTTAGCCTCTGCCTTTGCCTCTGCCTCTGCCTCTGCCTCTGCGGCAGCAGCAGCAGCAGCAGCCTCCTCCTCCTCAAGCCGAATGCGCTCCTGCTCTTTCTCTTCCTCTTCAGCTTTCAGACGCGCCTCCTCCTCTTCCTCTTCAGCCTTCACACGTGCCGCCTCTTCTTCTTCTTCTTTTTCAGCCTTCAGGCGCGCCTCTTCCTCTTCAGCCTTGAGACGAGCCTCTTCTTCCTCGGCCTTGCGCTTGGCAGCTTCGCGCTCGCGGATCTCGCTTTTCTTGACCTTGCGCGTCGTCGTGCCCCAGAAGCTGGTAGCAACAACCTCTTCAACCTCCGAGTCTGAATTCTCTTCGGCATCTGACGCCTTGTCCTCTGGCGCATCAACATCCAGACTGGCTTTGCTGCCGTCAACGCCCCACACATCAGCCTCCAAGGCCGTGGCCGGGTCGGGAGCCTGCTCAGCAGATGCAGTGCCAGACTTCTTGTCGTCCAGAAGAGACTCGGCAGAAGACCTGCTTTTGTTCTTGGACTTGGTATCACTAGTGCCAATACCCCAGGAGTCGCCAAACGCAGCTTCGACAGAAGGACCTTGTGCAGGGACGCCCCAGAGACTACCAAACACGCCTTTGGCAATAGGCGGAGGAGGAGATGGTGTAGAACCCTTCTTCTTTGAGCCTCCAAAGCCCCAAAAGCCTCCGGCAGTTTCCCCTGTAGGCTCCTCGTTCTCAGGCTGTGGCTCATCAGCTGCTTCGGCTTCGGCTTCAGCTTCAGCAGCTTCAGCTTCAGCAGCTTCAGCTTCAGCAGCTTCGGCAGCAGCTTTCTCTTCCTCATCGATCCGGCGTTGTTCAGCCCGACGAGTCAGCTCTTTCCACCGGGCCAACTCAGCAGGACGCAGCTTCTTTTTGCGCTTTGTCAATGCCGCCAGCTCCACGCCCTCGGCAGCAATGGTAGCCTGGAGAATCTTGTCGGCCTCCTCAGCCTCAGCAGCCAGTCGATCGCGCTCCTCCTGCTTGGCAGCCTCCTCGGCTTCGGCTTCGGCTTCGGCAGCGGCAGCAGCGGCAGCAGCTTCAGCAGCTTCCGCCTCAGCTGCCTCTGCGGCAACTTCCTCTGCGGCTTTCACAGCTTCCAGCTCCGCTTTCCGAGCGGCTCTTTCATCAGCACGCGCCTGCAGCTCAGAAATGCGAGCACGGTCTTTAGAACGGATCTTAGTTTTAGACTTGAGTGCCGCCAGTTCCTCTTCCTCAGCAGCTATTTCGGCCTCCAAAGCTTCAGCAGCAGCAGCGGCGGCCTCCGCCTCGGCAGCAGCGGCTTCGGCTTCGGCAGCCGCAGCCTCCTCGGCAGCAGCAGCTTCAGCCTCCAAACGTTCGGCTTCGGCAGCGGCCTCGGCAGCCTCGGCGGCCTCGGCGGCCTCTTTGGCAGCCAGCTCCTCAGCCTCTTTGGCCGCAAGTTCTTCTGCCTCCTTCTCAGCAGCGATGCGCGCGCGTTCGTCGTGGCGGGACTTGAGATATTCGTAGCGGACAGCATCTTTGCCACGGAGGGTGCGCTTGGCCTTGACGTTCTCGTAGACTCTGAGTTCGTTCTCCTCCTTGGTGATGAGGGCTTCCTCTTCCTTGGCGTGGATGGCAGCCTGCTCTTCTTCCAGGCGAACACGCTCGGCTTCCGCGGCTTCTTCAGCCTCGCGGGCAGCTTCTGCAGCCGCACGCTCTGCCTCCTCGGCTTCGCGAGCAGCCTCTTCAGCTTCGCGTTCTGCTTGCTCTTCGGCTTCGCGGGCAGCCTGTTCCTCGGCCTCACGAGCAGCCTTCTCCTCAGCCTCCTTGGCAGCCTTTGCCTTAGCACGGCTATCGGCGCGGGCTTTCAGGACATCCAGCCGAGCCTGCTCTTTGGATTTGAGCTTGCGCTTGCTCTTCAGAGTAGCCATCTCCTCTTCCTCGGCGGCGATTTTGGCTTGGCGGTGCTTCTCGGCCTTCTCGGCCTTCTCGGCAGCAGCACGAGCCTTCTCTTCTTCTTCAAGACGCGCCGCCTCCTCTGCCTCAAGACGCGCAGCCTCCTCTGCCTCGAGACGAGCGGCCTCTTCAGCTTCTAGGCGGGCCGCTTCCTCAGCCGCTTGGGCTTCCTCAGCCGCCACACGGGCCGCTTCAGCCTCGGCTTCTGCCTCGGCATCTGCGGCCTCCTTGGCTTCCTTGGCTGCACGCGCTTCAGCACGGACACGGGACTTTTCAGAAAGCTCCTCGTAGCGGGCCAGCCGCGTACCACGAAGCTTGTGTTTCTTGACTGCAAGCTCCGCAAGTTCGGCTTCCTCTTGGGCCACGAGTTCAGGGTCTTCCTCGGCGTCGACAAACTCGTCGTCTTGGTCACCGTTGTCTGTTTCATCCTCGGTCGTGGACGGCGGCGGGGATTCGGCAGCTGGGGGGTTGTTAGCAGCGAGCTTGGCCGCCTTTTTGGCCTCCCTGGCCGCCTTCTTGGCGGCAGCAGCTTCAGTACGCTCTTGTGCCCGGGCGCTGAGGTCGTTGTAGCGAGCCATGTTCTTGGAGTTGAGACGTCCCTTCAACTGGAGCCTTTCTTCAAGAAGCCGAAGTTCTTCTGTCTCTTTGCGAATCTGCAGAGCAACAGTCGGGTCTTCGTCTTCTTCCTCCTCCTCCGAGTCCTGTGATTCGTCGGCTGTCTCTGAGGCCTCGGTAATGGCTTCTGTTTCAGGTTCGGCTTCTTCCTCGTCAGCAGCAGCTTCAGCGTCAGCAGCCGCCTCAGCAGCAGCTGCGGCCTCTGCTTCAGAGGCGGCGGTAGCGGCGGCGGCTTCTTCTTCAGCCTTGGCGGCGCGCTCTGCAGCTCGAGACTTGAGAATCTTGTAGCGCTCTTGATCGGCTTCCTTGAGACGGCCTTTGGTCTTGAGTTTGCGCTCCAGGGAGGCTAGCTCTTTAGTTTCCTTGGCGATCGTCTCAGCAAGAGCCTTTGCCTCAGCCTCAGCAGCAGCCTCGGCTTCTGCAGCAGCAGCAGCAGCGGCAGCAGCTTCTTCTTCGAGACGAACACGTTCACTTTCAGCAGCAGCTTCAGCAGCAGCCTCTTCGGCCTCTCTAGCAGCCTTTTCTTCCGCCTCCTTAGCAGCAAGGGCATCAGCTTTGCGCTGTTCCGCTCTGGCCTTCAACTCCTGGTGGCGACGTTGTTCAGTGCTGGTTAGGCGCCGGCGCAACTTGACCATGTCATCCAGACGGGCAAGCTCCTTCTTCTCCTGCAAGAGCGCCTCAGCTTCGGCAGCGGCAGCAGCCTCCGCAGCAGCAGCGGCTTCGGCTTCAAGCCTGGCTTTCTCTGCCTCTTCAGCTTCAGCGGCGAGGCGAGCCTCTTCAGCAGCCTTGGCATCTGCATCATCCTTGCGCTTTTGAGAGAGCTTTCGAAGTTCAGCAAGACGACGAAGATCGGAAGTCGGAAGCTTCATTTTCATCATGACTCTATCCTCCAAGTCCTGAAGCTCTTCTTCCTCGGCGGCGATTGCCGCCAGCTCTGCTTCAGCGGCCGCAGCAGCAGCAGCTTCTTCCTCGGCCTTGATACGAGCCTCTTCATCAGCCTTGCGCTGGTCAATCTTAACACGCAGCTCCATGAAACGCTTAAGTTCGGACGGAGAGAGGCGGATCTTCTTTTTAGTGCGCTCCTCGAGCGCTGCAAACTCGTCCTCTTCAGCAGCAATGGCATCGGCCTCAGCTTGAGCAAGAGTGGCAGCCTCGGCTTCCGCGGCAGCAGCCTCCGCAGCGGCAGCAGCCTCAGCCTCAGCCGCAGCGGCCTCGGCTTCGGCCTTCAAGCGGGCTTCCTCCTCAGCCTTACGCTGGGCAGACCGTTTGCGAAGCTCTCCAAACCTCATGAGTTCCTTGGGCCGAAGCTTGGTACCCTGTGACATACGCTCTTCGAAGGATTTTAGTTCATCCTCTTCGGCAGCGATAGCAGCAGCTTCAGCTTGAGCCTTGGCTTCGGCTTCGGCAGTCATTTCCTCCGCCTTGAGACGCGCCTCTTCTTCCGCTCTGCGTGCTTCAATCTTGATTCTGAGCTTGTTGTATCGGTCCAACTCAAGGCCTCGCAGCTTCTTGGTCTTGTGCTTGGCTTCCATGGCAGCAAACTCTTTGTTCTCCACAGCAAACGGGTCTTCGGGAGGCGGTGGGGCCTCGGCGGCGGCAGCGGCAGCGGCTTCAGCTTCAGCTTGAGCAGCAGCTTCAGCAGCGGCAGCTGCACCCTCGGCCTCCTCTGCAGCCTTGGCTTCTGCTTTGCGTTGCAGAGATCTGGCGCTAAGCTCATTGAATCGCGCAAGATTGGAGCCCCGGAGGTTCTTCTTGCGACCCTTGGCCGTCAAAGCCGCAAGTTCAGCTTCCTCCTCAGCAATGGCCTTGGCAGCAGCGGCCTCGGCGGCAGCAGCAGCCTCAGCTTCAAGGCGAGCCTTTTTTTCAGCCTCGGCCTTCAGCGCAGCAGCAGCCTCCTTTGCCGCCGCACGCTCGGCACGCCGAGCGGCATTAGCTTTCAGAAGCTCGTAGCGCTCAGAGTCAGCAGCCTTCATGCGCCATCGGACAGCCTTGGCTTTCTCAAGACTGGCAAGCTCCTTCTCCTCTGCAGCCACCACAGCAGGGTCCTCCTCTGGCTCTTCTGGCTCCTCTGGATCAGCAGCAGGCTCGGGTTCTTCATTTGCCATGACCACAGTATCGTTGTCGCCATCGTTGGGGTCAACCTCGCTGTCGTCCTCGACATCTGCATCCACAGAACTGGCAGAGGCTGAAGCAGCAGAAGAGGCAGACTCCTCCTGCTCCCGGCGCTCTCGTTCGCGCTTTTTGGCTTTTTCCTTGAGGGTTTCGAAGCGCAAAAGATCAATGCCAGAGAGCCCCTTCTTCTTCTTAGCCTTGCGAGCTTCAAGAGTGGCCAGCTCCGCCTCTTCCTCGGCAATCTCCTCAGCCTCCTGACGAAGACGTTCAGCCTCTTCCTCGGCCTTCTTGGCTTCTGCTACCTTGGCGGCGCGCGCATCGGCGCGGCTAACCAGAGCAGCGTAGCGCATTTGGTCAATAGGTCGAAGCTGATTACGCGCCATTCGCTGGCGAAGAGAAGCAAGCTCCTTTTCTTCGGCAATAAGAGCGTCCTCGTCGTCTTCTGTCGGGGCATCGGGGGCGGATGATTCGATTTCGGAGGGCGGTTCGGTATCGGTAACTGGATCGGGTTCAGATTCGGTCACGACTTCGGAATCTGGCTCAGTCTCGGGTTCTGCGTCAGGCTCGGGCTCGGGCTCAGTTTCTGTTTCTGGTTCTGGTTCTGGTTCGGGCACGGGAGGCGGTGGTGGTGGAGCATTTGCGGCCTCTTCCGCTTCCTTTCTTAACCGCGCGCGTTCCTCTTCCATCTTTTTCTTTTCCTCGCGCTCAATGATACGGGCTTCTTTGGCGGCGCGTCGTTGCTTGATGCACTTTTCCAGGCGGTCGAACTCGGTCTGCTCATCATTCTTTAGGCGCTTGCGCATAAATTTGCGACGTTGAAGAACTTCCAAAGCCGCCTCGTCTTGTGCTAGAGCTCTGTCTTCGTTTAGCTCAAACTCTCGGCGCTCTTCTTCAATTTGCCGACGTTCTTCTTCCTCGATGCGCCGCTCTTCTTCCTCTTCGGCTTTTCGTCGCAACTCGGCTTGCTCCTTCATCAAGGCTTCGGCTTCGCGCTGGGAGGAACGTGCTAATAACTCGTTGTAGCGCGCTAGATCGCTGCCTTTTAGGGCTTTACGTTTTGACGATTGCTTCTTGGCCTCGAGGTCGGCCAGTTCGGCTTCTTCTTCAGCAATAGCTTTCTCCTCGGGGGAAGCGCCCTCGGCAGCCGCAATCTCAGCCTCCAGCTTCTTGATGGCCTGTTCTTCTTGTCGTTGTTTTTCATTTTCGCGTTCGGTAGCACGGGCGAGCAGCTCGTTGAATCGCGCGAGTTCGGCACCCTTAAGGCGTTTGCGGCTGTTCTTCTCACGAAGGGCTTTGATCTCATCATCTTCGGCCTTGGCCTCGGCTTGCCTTTGCTTTTCCTCGACTATGCGATCGGCTTCGGCAGAAATGGCAGCTTCTTGTTTTGCCTTTTCCTTTGCTCGTTTTGATGCGCGTTTGCTGAGGACATCGAAGCGCTCTTGTTCTTTGGAACGCAACTTCTTGGTGGCAGCCTTGGCAGTGAGAGCAGCCAGCTCTGCTTCGTCATTGGCGATCTCCATCATGAGGCGCTGCCGCTCCTCTTCAATGGGATCTGGACTTGGTGGTTGTGGAGGTGATGGTGGTTGTGGCGGTGGCGGTGGCGTTGGTTCTACAGAAATAAGGTTCTCGACGGGTTCGGGTTCTACAAGTAAGCAAGCAAGCAAGCAAAGCAAAGCAGAGCAGAGCAGAGCATAGGCCGGTGAGTTAGTTTCCATGGGCATCCTACGGATATATCACAGCGCAATGGCGCGCATGGTGTTGTGCACAGTATCGTACCCTTTTTCTTTTTCTTCCCGCCCAAGCCCCATCCAAAGAATCCGCCGCTGCTTTCTTCTTCTTTGGGCTGTTCTTTTTTGTCGACGGGGGAACCCCAGCCCCAAGAGGCCTCGTCCTTCTTCTTCTTGTTCCCCCACATGTCATACTCATCGCTGTTCTTGTTGTTGAGAATAGGCATGTTGCGCGACTCGTCAATAGACTTTTTGCCGTTCCAAGAGGAGGATAGTTCTGGGTTTTGCTTGGAGGATTCCGAAGGAGAGGTGTTTGCACCGTCTTCGAATATGGAGGTTTTTTTGGCCTTGAGTTTGGAAAAGAAGCCCCAAGGAGTGCTTTCTTCTTCGTGGGTCTGTATCACGGGCGGTGGAGGCGCCGGCGCAGAAGGTTTTGTGGTAGATTGCTGTTCAGGGTTTGGCCATGTTGGGCCCTGTTTGCTATTGGAAGTGTTTGCGCCCCAGGCGTCAATGTTGTTGTGGTCGTTGTTGCCAGTACTAAGACCCCAGAGATCTTGGCTGGCAGAGCCTTTGCTGGCGGTTTTGGTCCAGGTATCTGTGTCGCGTTTCTTGGTTGATCCGAATCCCCAGTCGGTGGTGGTTTCGTCTTTTGAGAGGGTGTTTGAGGTGCCAAAATCGCCCCAGCCTGAACTAGAGGTGGCGGGCTTTTTCTTTGGTTGATTTGTGGTGTCTGGATTGTTTTAGGTGAGTTTTCAGGTGTAAGTGAGAGAGATGGAGAGAGAGAGTTTGTGTGTGTGTGTATTGTGTAAGTGTGTAGGTGATGCGATGCAGGTCATGGGAATTTGTGGAGTTTGTATTTTTCTTGGTGACAGCTGGAAGAATATTGCGAGAAAGTAAGTTCAGGGAAAAGGAAAGCCAGGCAGGGCAGGGTAGGACTGGGATTAGGAGAATTGGTGGTTGGTATAGTGGAGTCGTACCTTTCTTTGCGCTTGATATAGTATTCCAGAAATCGTCATTCATATTGGGAGGATCAGCAGAAGGTAAAGGGTCGGGATTGGTATCCTGCAAATGGCCTGGGCTCTCGGTATGGCCCTTGGGCTCTGTCTTGGGGTTGTTCTCCCTCTTGGAAATGGCGGGGTCGATGTGTTGAGCAGTAGGGGAGGAGGGGGCGAGGCTTCCCTTGGATTGTGCAGATGCAGTGGGTGGCGATGCGCCTGAAGCCTGGCAATGGAAATTGGAATTGGAATCAGGATCGGGATCGGGATCGGGTTGCAGAGAGGGTGCTTTGCCTTTGTTGGAGCCAGTACCCTGGTCAGTCGCGTTGTCGGGGAGGGATTTGCCAGCTGGCTCGTGGTTCTTGTCGGTATGGAGGGAAGAAGGGCCGTCTTTCTCGGAAGGCGAGTCAGAGAAGGGCTTGTCGTCAGTGGTGTTGGTGTTGTTTTTGTCGTTGCTGTCGTTGCTGTCGTTGCTATCGTTGTTGTCGTTGTTGTCGTTGTTGTCTTTGCCACCTGTAGCAGAAGAGCCGGCTTTGTTGGAATTGGGGTTGGCGTTATTACGATTACTATTATTGCTTCCACCAGAGGTATTTCCCTTGTTTGCGGGAGGAGGAGGCGGTTTGGCGGCGGACTTCTTCTTCTGTTTCTTACGATCGCGAAAGCCGGTTTGTGAGCGCCAGTCAATGGTGATGCGTGCTACGTGGTGGGGGGGAGAGCTAGGTGGTTGCGGCACCTGGCGTTGCGGCTGCAGTTGTGAGTATCGCTTCGGTGGAGTGGGAGGGCGGAGAGTGGCGGTATGATGCAGGGGATTCCTGAGGATATGGTGGTCGCGGTGGCAGGAGAGTGAGAGCGGTGATTCAGTCGGTGATTCACAGAGGCTAGCAATGCGATGGGAGTCGAGTTGAGAGTTGAGGGAAGGATTGGCGATTAGGCGAAAGCATGCAGGAGTGCAATTGGGTGTGTATAAAAGTTGCGAAGCTGACTTGGCAGCAGGTGTCGCGAGAGGCGGTGGGATTTGTTGTTTATGCAGTATAGGCTGTTGGGGTTTGGCGTCACAGTCACGGTCACTGTCACGGTCGCAATCGCAGTCGCAGTCGCAGCTAGATCGAAATGGGTATGCAGAAGAGCAAGATGGTGCGCTCTGCAAGTTGGTCGAGAAGTATAGTCAGTGTGTCTGTATCTGAGTCTGTGTGTGGTGGCTATCTGCAGGTGCAAAAAAGCGGGCAGGGCGGGCAGGCAGCAGGGCAAAGCAGGGCAGAACAGGGCAGAACAGGGCAGAACAAAAAGCACAGCACAGCACAGCACAGCACAACGAAGAGCAGCAAAGAGCAGCAAAGAGCAGGGATGGGCAGTGCACAACGAAGAGTAGGACAGGGCGGGACGGGTGTGTGTGGTGTGTGGGGAGTGAGATAAACAGGCCACACAACAGGCGCGGCGACAGGCGGTATAGCAAGTGTGGGAGTGGGAAAATGGATGTATAGGTAGAGGGGGAGAAGTAGAGGTGGGATAGGCGTAATAACGGGAACACGAAAAGAAGAATAATAATAATAATAATAATGTAGGTACAAGGGACAAGAGAGCAGGGCTTGCTTAAAGGATGGGACTGGATAGCTGGGATGGATAGTATCATATGATGGGATGTTTTACTGTGAAATAATTATGGAGGGTTATGCCGGCAGTGAAGTGGGCAATGTAATAATGCAAGCTGAACACAGCAGAATATGCCAGAAGAATTCCAAGCACGGCTAAAGAGCGAGAAAGAATGGACAGCGCAGAGAGAGAAAAGGGCAAAGAATGCAGGAGAAGAGGAAAAGAAGGGGAAACAAAGTGGTGTTGTTGTTGTATTGTGCGCAATTTGCGAGGGTAGTGGATGCAGCGGATGTTAATGCCAATTAATGCAAGGACGGGAGAATAAGAGTGCACAACCAATGTAGGGCCCTGCTTTTTGTTCGAACTTTGAGAATATGACAACCGAAACTGGGGGACAGAGAGAGAGAGAGAGGGAGAGAGAGAGGGGGAGAGAGGGGGGGAGAGAGGGGGGGAGTAAAGCTCGGTCCCAAAGATTATCTCTGATCTCTGTGACAGACGACGTTGAGTCAGAGAGAAGGGATGGATGGACAATGGAGATGGGGTGGTGGTCAGAGGGGTGAGAGGGGTGAGAGGAGAGACGGCTTCTGCGTTGATGCAGATCCAGAACACAATACAATGTCGAACGAGGGACAAGACAATGAATGACAATGAGTGAATGAATGCCAAATTGTGCATAAAGTTGACGGGAAGGGGTGGGATTGGCTTTGTTCGCAATGCGATATGCGAACGCTGGGCAGCACAAAGCAGGGCAGGTAATCACAGCAGGATCGGAGGACAGGACCAGGGCCAGGGCCAGGACCAGGACCAGGAGGAGGGGGAGGCCACGAGAGGAGGAGGGGGGCCAGGAGGGGAACTAGGACCACCACCAACTAGCCGACACGGAGCAGAGCCAGCAGACAGCGCCAGCAGGGTCCAGTCCAGCGAATGAAAGGGGTTCCGTGTTCGATTTGGCAGGCGAGATGATCAAGCCACAGGCATGCATAGCAGCAGCAGCCTAGGGCCCAGTCACAAGACGGAAGACGACGCGACTTTTTAGACTTCTGAAACACGGCGGGGGGCCCTGTTAGGTTGGGTTGGGTTGAATTGAGTTGAGTTGAGTTGACGTGACGTGACGAAGGCGAGGTCGAGGTTGGCTGCAAATGAGGGGAAAGAAAACTTCAACAGTCACGATAATTGGAAAAGGCAGGAAGAAAAGTTTTCATCTTGTCACATGAGGCAAGGCAACTGCTGTGTTGCCGTTCCATTGTACTCTTCTTGTATTGTTGTTGTACTTTGTACTTTGTAGACATTGGCTGCATGCAGGTGAGTACATGGCAACAAGTGTGTACGTGTGTAAAATACATGTGTGTATGTATGTATCAACATTGCCCACCAAAGGCAGGTACACACCACACGTAAGCGTACACGTACACGACAAGTCAAGCAAAACAAGACACGATGACACACGCACGTAGGGTTTTGGGGCTGGGAGTCTTGTGGACTTTTGGAGTTTGGGAGTGACTTTGGGAGTGACCTGGGAGTGACTTTGGGGGCCAAAGACAAGACAGGGAGGAAAAAGCAAAAAAAAAAAAAAGTGGCTCGGGGCTTATAGACGGCAGGAACGAAGAGTTCGAGAGAGTAGGCACGCGTAAATGACTTTCAAGAATGGCGGGGCTCCTTTGTTTTGTTTGTTTTTCTTTTTGGTGGCGGCGGCGCATCACAGCACACTTGCACTCGCAATTCCAGCTGTAGAATTGAGACGGTGTGTGGTGTATAAGGGTTACCAGAAAGCAAGGGTTAACACGGGACGACATCACCACTAATAGCAGCGTCGTCTATGCATGTCGAGAGAAGAGAGGACGATAAGAGTGGGAGAAAAAAGAAAAAAAAAGAGACGACATGAGAACAGAAGCCCAAGGAAACAGACAAGACAAACTTACCTGACGCTGGACCCAGCACCGGGCGATGACCCGGAGACGAGCCTGCAGCAGCACAGCAGCAGCACTCGTGGTAGCAATGAGAGGAGGGCTAGCAGCGGGAGAACCAGCAGCAATAGTGACAGTAGAAGAGCCCGGCAGCCGTAGTGGTAGTGATAGTAGTGGTGGTGCGGGCAGATGTGACTGCCTATCCCAGCTGGCAGTACTTGGAAAATGGCGTAGAGGGCTCGCCGGCCATGTGTGGACTGCACCGAGAGCTTCTGTGGTAGCCATTGTGGGAGGGGAACTGAAAAGAAGAGCTCGCCGACTGTTGGAGAAGAAGTGGTGGCAGAATCATGGAGGGAGAGAGGGAGAAAGATGAAGATGGAGACGGAGACGGAGACGGAGAGGACTGGATAGCGGCCCAAGCAAGAGAGCCGGCGGAGCGGAGATGTCGACGTCAATATTCGCTGGTGGCGAGACTAGCAAAGGCGAAGTTGCAGGCTAATGAAATTTTTTTTGTTTAGAAACAAAGAAGCCAAGCCAAGGAACGGAACAAGAGGGCACTTTTAGCTTTGTGCTTTGTGTTTTGTTAGAGTTGTTTTGGCCGGAAGAGGTGACGGACAAAGAGAGGAAGAGAACAAAGGCGAGGGAAAAGACGAAAAAAAGCAGAAAAAAGAGGAATATTTGAAGAATTGGAAAAGAAGAGCAGAAAAATAGGCGCAAGTAGTTCAAAGGCAGATAAAAGAAGAAACAAAAGGAAATCAACAGATTTCAGGCTGGAAAATCGGCTTTTTTTCTTTTTTTTTTTTTTTTGGGGGGGGGGGGGGGTTGTGATGATATCACGGCGATAGGAAAGACTTTTTGTGTGACTTTTTAGGAGGAATGTTTTTATAAACGCGAGAAAAAAGAAACAAAGAAATAAGAGACAGTCTCAGTCCTTTTGACGTCAATATCAGAGTCAGAAAAGTCAAGCGTAGTTGGCGATATAAAAGCAGCGGATTTTCCTGTTTCAATTTTGACACGCAAGGGAAAATAAGTGAAGCAAGAAAAAAAGGAAAAGAAAAGAAGAAAAAAGAAGAAAAAAGAAAAGAAAGAAGAAAAAAAAATATCACGAGTGACGAACTTGAAGAAAAAAAAAGAAATTCTCGGGAGTTCTTTTTTTCAGCTTTTCTTTTTGTTTTTTTTCCCCTATTTTTTCGTCTGTTTTTAGATCTTTATTTCTTGCTTTTTTTTTCTTCCTATGCCGAACACACAAACAAGCCGTATCCCAGCTTCGAGAAACTAAAAAGAAAAAAAAAGAAAAAAAATCTGGTAAAGGAGAGCAGAAGAACAAAAGAGGGATATAAAGCCTGAGAGAAGAAAAAAAAAGAAAAAAAAAAGAAAAAAAGGATGCACCAGATCGACAACAAACACGAGGGAGAGGCAAAAGCAGAGCTCGGGATTTGCGGCTGTTCAAGTAGCATCTCTCGTTCTCACTATCTCTCAGTCCTCTCTTTGCGTCGTTAATCTCAGCTTTATCACGCTCGGCTTGCGGGCGCCCAAAACCTGGCAGAGTTCCTAGAGTACAAGTACAAGTGCAAGTACAAGTGCAAGTGCAAGTGCAAGTGCAAGTATGTACTGATACAAGCACTAATACAGCGACAAGTAGCTACGCACCCATAGACACAAGCGTAGATACTTCCACTTATACAAAGCCAGGTACTAGTACAAACCTCGCCCGTCTGCCTCACCTTCACATGCACACACTATCAATGTGCATATGCACGCATTGCATTCCCTCTCTCCTCCCTAGACAAAGGCACCTGCGCGTATCAGCTACACAACCCTTTTATTGCTGCTGTAAGCCGTCCTGTAGTCTGCCTCTTCTGCTGCTGCCCTCTCCCCTCCTCTTCTGCTGCAGCCAATCATCGCCCCCGTCTGGCCAGCATCTTGGCTGCGCTTTGCCCCATCGGGATCTAGTACAGTACCATCTGCACGATCTGGCTGGTTGATGTTCATTTCCAAGTTGCAGAGCTGTGGCGTGCATGGACTGCAATGACGGCATACTTACGTACCTGCTATTGTACAGTAGTGTCCATCTTGCTTATCGCTGGTCGCATTGACTGCCTGCTACCCCTCCTTGTGCCTGATGACCTTATGATCCTCTCCCCCCCCCCCTCTCCTGCCCACTCGTCGGACTGCTTGCAATGGCCAGTCTGGGCGACAAGAAAATGGTAAAGGGTGCTGTGCGTTTGCTGCTCGTCGGGGACACAGTAGGACCAAGGGTCACTAACCCTTACCGGCGACTTTTACACACAACGGCCTCCTCCAAGCGGCACAGCAGAGGCGGCCCAGAATAGCAACGAACCACTGGCAAGCCTCGACCGGGCCAGCTTAATTATAGATCCAAGCAAGCCAGAAATCTTGCGGCGCGTTAGACGAACAAGGCTCAACAGAGTGTAAGCTAAAAAAGCTTCAGCCCTGGGCCAATTTTATGCGCCTGACCGGTGTTAGTCGTCAGGCCCGCCGTGATGCCGTTCATTTAGAGGCACTGCTGTCCTGTTTTGCTGCTGGCGTTTTCTTTTTTTCTTTTTTTCTTTTTTTCTTTTTCCTTTTTCATTTTTTTCTTCTTGTTTTTGCTTCTCTTTTGCTTGCGTTGGTTTGTTTGACTGTTTATCTTTGCTTGTTTTTTCTACGGCCAGCACACACACCCACCCAACATGTCTCTCCACCGACGACACAGTCACAGAGACGATCTCAACCCACGCTTCCTCCACGACTCCCTTGCCTACTCGCCCGCCATCCACCGTTCCAAAAGCACTGCCTCCCGCATGCCGCCCTCGGCCCGGTATCTACCGGCCGCCCCAGCCGCCACCACCACCGCCACGCCACCGGCCTTCCTGCCGCTCTCGCGCTGCACATCCACTGCCGCCGCTGCCTCCTCAGGCTCCATGCCCGCCTCCGCAATGCAGCCGTCGACCATCACCGCCATTGACGTGCCGCTGCCGCTGGGCTCCTCGCCGCGCCGCCAGAAGCACTACCTGCGCATCCGCGTCGCTCTGCCCGCGCGCCTGCCGCCTTCCGCCGTCGTCGCCGCCCTGCACACCTGCACGCCCGTCATCCGCAACGAGCCGCAGGTCACCAGCTACGAGCTGCTGTCCAGCGTGCCGCGCGCCGCCATGGCCGACCCGTTCTTTGCGCCTGTGCCGTCGTCAGAGCCGCTGCTGGCCGCCATGGCCGCCGGCGCCACCAGCTCGACCGCCTCGACCGCCTCCTCTGCCCCGGGCTCGCCCCCGCTTAGCTCGCCTGCTGTCGCCGCCGTCGAGTACGACCCCGCCGCCTTTGGCACTCCCATCTCATACCGCATACACAAGCTCATGCCGCTGGTGCCCGCCAAGTGGGGCCGTACTGTCAGCTACACCGTCACGCTGCAGGTCGTGCCGGGCGGTCTGCGGAGCCGCGCCGATGCGCCGGCCGGCATTGTGGTGTGGTCCGAGTACCGCGTGGTGCGCGCGAGCACGCGCAACGAACAGGGCCGCACGGTGCTGGCTACGGGAGAGTCGGGCCACGAGATGTACGAGCTGGTCAAGGTGGTGACGGCCGAGGCGAACCGGCTGATGGTGGGCGTGGTGGGGAAGAGCATGGAGCACGCACACCGCGATCTGTGCCAGAAGATTATCGACGAGGTGGTTGAGCAGCGAAAAGCCGAAGGCGCTTACGACAAGTATCGGTGACGGGAGGGGTGAGGGACCTATAGATGTATAGATAGCATAGACGGTGGGATTTCCTGTATCAATACATTCATGCATGCATCACATGAGACATTCTATTTGCATCACACAAGACATTCTCGAGCCTCGGTATCAGAACATCCTCGAGCCTCGGTATTAGACATTCCATAAGAGCTTCCATCATACATTCTACTCTCCTCCACCCCTCTCGCTGCCTCAGAGAGTGTACACCAGCTTGACGCCACTGACCTTGTTCTCCCGCAGATTGTCCAGGCCGACCAAAACACCCTCCAAGCCCTTGCCGCCCCGGTTCACCTCCACCTGCGCCGGCTTCAGCTTCCCCTCGGCCAGCCAGCCGGCCGAGAGACTCCAGAACCTCTTGGCAAACTCGTAGTCTTCAGCGCTTGCCGGCACGTCTGCAAACAGCCTGAACGGCTCGCCAAAGGCCGAATAGTAGACGGACATGTCCGTGTGCGTCTTGGCATTGGCCTCCTTGACCGCGGCCTCCAAGCCAGGCAGCAGCGCCGAGTACTTGCCGCCGGAGGCCGACGACAGCGCTCCGGCGCAGAACCGCGCCGTGGCCGGCTGCGAGATGGTGTCCCAGGCGTAGACCAGCTTGTTGTCCGTGAGCTGGCGGATGGCCGCCGCCGAGCCCGGGTCGTGGTAGTCGAAGACGTGGTCGGCACCCAGCGCTTTGACCAGGTTGAAGTTGTGCGGCGAGCATGTGGTGATGACTTGGAAGCCCGAGAGCTTTGCGTACTGGATGCCGAGGCTGCCCATGGCGCCGCTGCCGCCGTAGATCAGGATGGTGTCGGCATTGGAGCTGGTGGCCGAGGGCAGCGGGATGCCGAGCTTCTGGTAGAGGCCTTGGCCCTGTAGCGACGTATGTGAGCGGGTTGGGAGCGGCAGGCGGGAGAAGGTGGGAGGGGGGTGGGGGGCATGTTTGCTGGAGCCAACTTACTACTGTGGTCACGGCAATGCCCAGTGTCGCGGCCTGCTCGTCACTCAGGTTGTCCGGCGTCTTGATCTGAAGATCCCCCTGGACCACAATGTAGTTGGCAAAGGTGCCATTCACACGGTTAAGGCCGTTTCTAGGACTATCAGCAGGCTAGACTCCCAGACAAACACGAGACTGACACCGAGATTCCCACTCACGAGCCGTTGACGGGCCCGGCGATGCGGTCCCCCTTCTTGAACTCCTTGGTCACGCCGGATCCGACTTTCTCTACAATGCCGGCATAGTCGCAGCCCACGTTGGCGCCAAGGCAGCCGGTAGCTTCGGCATGGTCAATGTGCTTCCAGTCGGTCGGGTTCAGCGCCACGGCTGCCACTTTGACGAGGATGTAGTCCGGGCCCGGCAGCTCCGGGATCGCGGCATCGAGAATCTCGGCCTTGCCCGAGGCAGTGATGGTGATGACGCGGTTGGCAGACATGGTGGCGGCCAGTTGCTGTCTACGTTGGAAATAGAGACAAGTGCGATTGTGGCAGAAATAATGGCGGACACCTGAGGTTATTAAGTATACACCCAATGAATACGACGTTAGGGTTCAGGTTCAGGGTTTGCCAAGTTCCGGTTTATTGCCCCATTAGCATCGGAAGCAAGAACCTCTATCGCAAGTGGCAACTGCCCAATCGGACGTGCTGTCGGGTCCTCGGGTCTCCGAGGGTTCCTTCCGTTTTTGCTATAAGCCGTTTCTGACATGTTTGTCCAGATTCATTGCTCACGTGCCTGTGAGCTGGTCTAGGATAACACACACACACACACAGAAAGAGAAATAGGCAGACAAATATGTAGACAGAAAGAGAAATAGGCAGACAAATACACAGGCAGCAGATAGATGGAAGCTTCTCCAAAGTCAGCCAGGTGGAATAAGCATACATGTCCCCGCACACAGACACAGTGCGTATTCCAGGCATTTGCACTTGCATGGTACCTCTCCATCTGCCAAGCCCAGAGCATAGCACCACGTCCTCGCCACAGTGCAAAGTTCGGGGCTTTTTTGCCTACTTAGGGCGCGGCCCCACATTGCCGGAGCCATGCGCTGCACTGCCCACGGGGCACACTTTGCTCTGACAGAAAAACCAACAGCAGCAGCAGCAGCAGCAACAACAGCAACAGCACAAGTTGCCAGACATTCTGGACGACTGACATCATTGTAGGCAAACGTTTATGTGTAGAGCCAAGGCAGAGCTTGTCTGTCCAGAAACCCGCCCAGAGCCAAGCTTCCGTCTTCCCCTCCCCTCCCCTCCTCTTCCTTGTCCCCCTCTTTGTCTCCTCCCTCCTAAGCTCCTAAGCTCCTATACGCCTGGCTTTGGCTTTGGCTTTGGCTTAGCCTCTGCTCCAAACCAGAGCCCAAAGCTGGAGCTGACTCGGCGAGATTTCTAAAATAAAAATAAAAAAATAAATAAATAAATAAAAGAAGCTGCTGCTGCTGATTTTTGCGGAGCTAAAAAGCTGTTGCTTCCACTTCCACATTCCTTCTGCCTGAGACAAAGTCCGACTTGCTTTTGTTCTCTTCTCTTTTATTTCTGCTTGGTTCTTGTTCTTGTTCTTTTTCTTTTTCTTGGACGCAAGTCAAGCTCGAGTCTTTCTTTTTCTCATCTTGTGCCAGCACCGCCATAAACTCGAGCAGTACACCACTGCCGTACCAGCACCGTCATAAACCCCGGCAGTACACCACTGCCGTACCAAGTCCGCCATGGCAGCGTCCTTTGTTCAGCGCCACTCGTGGCTGTTGATCCTAGCCATCGTGCTAATTGTTCTTCCCGGCCGCGCATCGGCCTTTGGCGCCGGCAACATCCCGTCAATAGCACAGGTCGAGGGCCAGAACTGGCGCCACGGAGGTCAGTAGCCGCTGTGCTTCCAGTGTGCCACAGGCTCCCCCTCCCCCCCCCCCTCTCCCCCTCAAGTCTCACGGCAGTTTTTACTAACCCCCGACTCACGCAATGCAGACATCGAGGACATGCTCGCCACCATCGCCTTCCTGCGCGGCAAGAAATGGAGCACCATGGCCATCAAGCGCGTTTACTTTGGCAACTGGCTGCGCGACTACTCACAGGCGCTTGATGTCGGCAGTTTAAAGGGCCCCGTAAATGCCGAGACCATCCGCATTCTGGTGCGTATACCACCACCGACCTCTGTGCTCGCCCCTCCCCCTCCCCCCCATATTCACCCTGGCCGTTCACGTACTAACGTCCTCTCCCCGTCCCTCCTCAGATCTGGGTCCTTGCCTTCATGTCTTTTGGCTACGCCACCGAAGAGTTCGAAGTCACGGCTGACCGCCTGGGTGTCTACCGCGCCGAAGAACACATTGACAATCCGCTTGGATATGCCGACGGCATCGACGCCCGGAAATACGACCAGCGCCTGCGCGGCCCAGTACAGCCCATCGAGACGGAGATTGACATGCGCACCGGCATGAAAAACTACATTGCCAACGAATCCGGCAACTGGTCCACCAGCGCCGGCTACCTGCGCTTCAGCCTGGGCCGCAGCATCCACTACGGCCGCCAATACACCAGCGGCTCCAGCCGCAAGGGCAAGGAGGAGGATCTGTGCGAGGCGCTGCGCTGCCTAGGCCAGGCTCTGCACTGTCTCGAAGACTTTAGCGCCCACAGCAACTACTGCGAGCTGGTGCTCATCGAGATGGGCCTCCACGGCGTGTTTGCGCACTGCGGCACAGACTCGCGCGTGCGCCTGCGCGGCAAGCACGTCTTTCCGCTGGTCACGGGCACCTTTGGCGCGGTGGACTTCCTCCACTCCGTCATTGGCGAGGCCACGGACCAGTTCACGCAGGCCGAGGTCGACGAGGTCGATGTTGCGCTGCTCACGGCCGAAAAAGGCCAGCTCGGTAACGGCGGCGGCGGCGGCACCAGCCGTGGTTTCGGCAGCAGCAGCAGCAGTTCATCATCAGACTTCATCTCCATGCTTGGCGAGCTGCCCAGCGTCGGCAGCGGCTTTGCCTCACAGGCCCGCAGTCTGCGCGCCGCCTCGGAGGAGCAAGAGCGGGCCAACAGGTCCCGCAGCGCCGACAATGTCAACCTTGTGCCGGGCATGAGCACCAGCTTTGACCCGGTCGAGACGTCCCGCAAGATCTACCCGATTCTCGAGTTCCGTGACAAGATTGCACGGGCCATCCACGGCGTCATCACCAAGATCCCCGGGCTGGAGAAGCTGCTGGACACGATTGGCGAGCGGCTCACGGCCTTTGTGCTGGGCCTGTTGGCGCCCTTTATCCGCCCCATCATCAAGGCCGTGTCTGCCTCATTGAAGGACGGCTCTTCCGGCATCATTGCGGCCAGCGAGCACTCACAGTTTGGCCCGTGGAAAAACCCGCGCTGCACAGACCCGACACATTCCATGCTGGCCAAGGACCACTTCACCAATCTGCTCAACTCCTGTGCCGGCCGTGTGGCGTCCACTGTCCTGCAGTATGCCGTTCCGTAAGTCTCTCCTTTTCTCCTTTTTTTTTTGGCGTATTGCCCTTACCAGCTTGGCCGCTAACACCCTCCACCGTGCTCTAGCCGTGTGCTCTACGCCTGGGAAAATCCCGGCGTCCCCGTTGATGAGGTTGTAAACGACATTCTCCAAGCACTCCACCACCCCGCGCTCCGCGATGACCGTGTCGAAATCCAGCGCAACATGTTCAACACTGTCCGCAAGTGGTACGACGAACACCCCAAGCGCCACCAGATCGAGCACCTCTTGTCGTCCGAGTCGGTCAAGAGCGGCCACAACCACGTTCTCCACGGCTCTGCCACCAAGAGCCGCGGCGGCGGCCACAGCCATGGCGACTGCGGCCACGGCAAGACAGCCGGCGGCCTGTGGAGCCAGATTCCCTCGCGCGACGTCGACGCCTCTGATCTCGGCATGGCGTACGGCAGCGGGCCGTCGGCGCCACATGAAAACTACGGCTACTCGAATGCCGGCGCCAACCCGCCGTATGCCGCTGTGGCGCCGGTGGCTGCACCTTCTTCGGGGAGGCCAAGTGCCCAGGACTCGTACTGGATGGTGGGCTCCGAGGGCCAGGGCTCACATTCACAGCCTGCATATGGCGAGCAGCACTCATACCCGCCGCCGCCACACGGGCAGCCTCCGTATGGACAACAGCCGTACGGCCAGCCTGCGTATAGCCAACCGCCCTATGGACAGCCACCATACGGACAACCGCCATACGGACAACCGCAACATGGACAACCGCCACACGGTCATCCCCCGCACGGCCATCCGCCGTATAGCGGTGGTCCTGGGTGGTGAGGCGGCAGACGGACTAGAACGCGGAGGATCAACAGGTCACTCACACTGTATCTGTATCTCTTGATCAGTTAATACCACACATTAGACACATCAACTGCCGTGCCTTGACTGTAACTGTACCATGCACGGGATATCGCCTTTGCCGCTGTAGAAAATGTAAACCGGCCGGAGCTTTGATCATCCGGTGACTGACTCTACGATGGGCCGGGTGAAAAGCGGAGTGCTCCAACTGCGCGTCTTTCATTGGCCAAAAGGGCAGCCTCCACTAAACACCCCGGCTTTTATCCGAGCGTGATCCCTTAGGGTTTGCTGGGGCTCCGTGGCACAGCCCGCCTTTTGCTGCCTTTAGGGCATCTCGGCCTGCTTACAGCGCTGTTTACAGTGGGCTCAGGCCAGCTCAACCTTCTGTATTCCCGTCATGGTCACAACACCAAAAAAATTTCCTGCCTTTTTGAATCTTTGTCATTGTCCGTTCCAAGTCTTTCCACTCTCCCAATCCACGACCCGCTCCGGCATCTGTACCATCACGGCTGCCCTCCTTCTCACTGTACTTTTAAACTGCCGCTACTCCGGCCCTTGTCTCTTCGTGAAATCTACCCCGCCTTTGCCCGCCCACCCGCTCGCCCGCCGTCTCACCCACACACCCACACCCACACACACGCCCGCCATGTTAAAACAGACCATCATCCGCTCTTCCCGCGCCATCCTGCGCCCGCGCTCTTTCATCCAGACCCCCTTCGCTCTGTCGACGGCCTCCTCCGTCAGATTACCAGCCGCGACCGCCCAGTCTGCCTTCCGGTGGTACAGCTCCGAGACCGCCAAGGAGGGCGAGACTACCGCTGCTCCCGACGCCAAGGAGGGCGAGGCTACTCCCAAAGAGGCCGACGATGAGCTCAGCGTCCTCAAGAAGAAGCTGGAGGCCAAGGAGAAGGAGGCTCTTGAATTCAAGGTACGTCTGCCCGTTGACGGGCTGCCGCGAGCGGCTGCGAGCTGTGGCTCCGCGAAACGCACGCCCGGCCTCGAAACGCACGCTACGGCTGGCCTCAAATGTGTTTTCCCCCATTTCCTTAGCTCTGACACAGCCATTGCTGCCCTCCTTCCGAGTCCGCCGTGACCCGGAGGGTGGAGAGGAGGGAGCGGGGGAGCCAAACACAACCACACCTTCTCCCTTCCCGCTCCCCCCCCCTCCCCCCTTGTCTCGCTTCGCCGGCAGCCAGCTGACCCCGCCGCCCACAGGACCGCTACCTGCGCTCGGTCGCCGACTTCCGCAACCTGCAGGACCGCACCACGCGCGACATGAAGGCGGCGCGCGACTTCGCCATCCAGAAATTCGCCAAGGACCTGACCGACAGCGTCGACAACCTCGACCGCGCGCTGACCATGGTGCCCGAGGCCAAGCGCACGGCGCCGGCCGCCGACGCCGCGCTGACGGCCGAAGACGCCACCCAGTATGCCCAGGACCTGGCCAACCTGTACGAAGGCCTCAAGATGACCGAGGACATCCTCGTCAGCACGCTGGCCAAGCACGGCCTCGAGCGCTTCGACCCCATCGGTATCAAGTTCAACCCCAACGAGCACGACGCTACCTTCATGGCCCCCCAGCCCGACAAGGAGGACGGCAGCGTCTTCCACGTCCAGCAAAAGGGCTTCAAGCTGAACGGCCGCGTGCTGAGAGCCGCCAAGGTCGGTGTTGTCAAGAACGCCTAAGTCCCCGGGCCCGTCGGCTTCGTGGAACAGGGAAGGGATAAATGCCGGCGTGGCGTCCCCCTTTCTCTTTGTTTGTATTCACACCCGGGGACGGGCGGAGAGGAGGAGGAAAGGGGGAGGGGGGGCCGAGCGTCGTTTCTCCTCCCTCTTCTCCGCGCCCAACCCCTTCTGGGAAGAGCCTGATGCCCATTCGGCCAATCAGCCGCGCATCTTGCTGCTGCCCGTGTACTATTATAATGATATCTGAACAAGCTTCACCCAAAAAACAACCCAACCCGTCCCGTTCCGTTTCGTCTCTGTCACCATGTTTTCTTGTTGTTCTTTCTATACACCACTTTTCTTGTTTGTCCCTTTGCAAAGTTTTCTCTCACCTCATAAAACTTCGGCTACAGGCCAAGGGCACGCCTTGTTACTCCTCATCTTGCATGTTTGATTATGGCTGGACTACCTTGGCATATTCATGACCGTTACCCAACCAAAAAAGAAACACCGTGTCAACCCGTGCCCATGCTCTAAAAAAAAAAAACAATCCGAAAAAAAATGAACCATGGGAACACGCCAATGAATGCCCGCGAGTCCCTTGTATATGTCAATACCCACCCGCTGTCGCCTCTTCTTCTGTCGCGTCGGGATTCTCCGCTCCTCGTCACACCCCTCCATCTCTATTTCTTGTTCTTGGGCGCCGCTGTCTTTTTCGCCGGCGCCTTCTTGGCCGGCGCCTTCTTCGCCTTGGGCTTCTTGATGTACTTGTCGTTCTTGAAGTCGATATCTTCCTTGTCGGCAGCCTCTGGCTCCGGCTCGACCTGGCCGTCGTCGTCGTCTTCTTCAATGGCTTCCTCGAGATCCGGAACCTCCTTGGCCAGTTTCTTGGTGGGTACGCCCGTGGTGCTGGCCTTCATGAAGGGCATAGGGTGATTCATGTTATTGTACCTGCACGACATTGTGTTAGTAAGGGGAGGGGAAGGGGCTCCATGTTATATAGGCTAGCCAACGGTTTCGGTGTCCCGTTGACAAGAAACACCGAAGCAGCAGCAAGTAGATCAGATCAAAGGGGAGAGACAAACTCACGTCTTTGTAAAATAGGTCTTGGTCTGCGTCTCAATCTTGACATGGCTCTCGTCCTGCGGACCAACGCCTAGTTCCATCATGGCATCGAAATCATCTCTCGTCAGATAGTAGCTATCCATCAGGTCAATGACCTGCGGCACCGCCTCCTTGCCGTCTCTAGCCAGCGTGCTGACCGTCTGGTTCCACAGCACCGGCAGGTACTGTTGTCTGATTTCATTGTGGTCGCCCGACGACTTGAGGCGCATGTGCGAGTGGATGTCGCGCACAAACCGGCTCAGCTTGCCGGTCTTGCTGTTGGCGCCCAGCCACGACGTAAAGGCCGGCTGGCCCAGAGATCCGTAGATGTAGCTGGCTGGTCGCACCGTGCTGAAGACGGCGTGCGTGGGCATCAGACTCCACTGCTGCTGCGGCCCGTGAATCATGCGGTCGACCAAGTCGCCGTCGCTGATACTTTCAGCTGCCTGGTCGAAGAGCTCGAGAGCCTTGAGTCTGGCCTCGCGGGGGCTACCGAAGCCCGAGTTGTTCACGGCCATGGGCCTGCAGCGGAGATAGTTTTCCTGCACCATGAGATACGAGAACTCGTGGTCGTTGAAGTACAGCTCGATCTTGTCGTTGAGCGTCGCGTTGCTCGAAGGCAAGAAGAGGCCGCCAGCCAGAATCTTGCTGCAGATATCCCACGGCTTGAGAATAATATGTTTCTCCCACGACTTGCTCATTTGCTTTCCCTTGGCAAAGTCCATGGTGCTCTGGTCCAGCTTTGCCGTTGCCACCATGTTGATGATTTGCCGGATGTCACGGTTGCTGCCCTCAATGATGGCGTCCAGGGCCGGCACAGGAATCTTGATGCCCTCGCGGAAGCAGATGGACATGATGCGCGAGCGGATCTGCTCGACCGTAGGGCGCTGGAAGCGGATATCAAAAGCCACGAAATCAAACGGCTTCATCTTGGGCAGGCGACGGTCATTGCAAATCAGAATCAGCGGCACCTCTGTTTTCTTGCAGAACTTGGCCAGCGCGCCCACGCCACCGCGATCGCCGGCCGACATACCGTCGACTTCGTCCATGATGAGAACCAGCTTCTTGCGCTTGTTATCGACGTCCTTGCCATCGCCAGCAAAGTATCCCAGAAGCGAAGTATTGTTCATGACGTCACTGAGGCCGTCCTCGACCATGCGCTTGCTGCGCGTATCACTGGCGTTGCTCTCAATGACATCATAGCCTTCGAGCCGGGCGGCCAGGTGAGCAGACGTCGTCTTGCCGATGCCCGGCGGGCCGGAGATAATAATGGCCCGCGCGCCGCCCATGCCATCCGCTCCGCGCTTCTGAAAATCGTACTTTTTGTGCTTGGGCCAGTTGTGCAGCCAAGACTGTATCTTTTCCACGTTTCCCTTGTTGCCACATATGTGAATCATCTGCGTGGGCGCATACTTGCTGGTCCACAGCTGAGCGCTGGGGTCAACGGGGGCTTGGGCGGGAGCCGGCGCAGAGGACCCCCGAGCAGCTGCTGCCTTTTTGGCAGCAGCCGCGGCCTCGAGCTTGAGACGCTTCTCTTCCGCGTCCATGGCCTTTGCCTCTTGCTCGGCCTTTTTGCGCTCCAGCTCCTTTTTTTCACGGGCCTTTTCAGCACCCTTGCCCGTGCCGCCGTGGGCAGGCAATTTGCGAATCAGTTCGAAAAGACCCTCTTCGTTGATGGTTTTGATTCCATGGGCTTTGATCTTTGCCAGCTTCGAAGGCCCAGCATCCTCTCCCAAGACGACGTAGCTGGTCTTCGTACTGGGTTGGCCGGTGACCTTGCCACCATACTTTTTGACCAGGGCTTGGGCCTCGTCCCGGCCAATGGTCTGCAGCAGGCCCGTAAAGACAAAAGTCAGCCCAGCAAGGCATTCTTCTTCGCCCTCTGGCAACTCGACAGTTCCCGCCATGGGGGGAGGAGCGGCAGCGTTGCCGCCGCCCTTGGCCTTGCGCCAATCAAACTTGGCAGAGGCATCCTTGGGGGGAGGCGTCGGGGGTCTGACGGTGGGAATACCGTCGAGGATGTTTTGGATCTCGGGGGCCTCGCCGGTCGATGCCTTGGCCTTTGGGGCAGCTCGTGGTTTTGCCGGTGCGGGCTTCTTCTTTTTCGGCCCTTCGACTTCGGAATCAGACTCGGACACGGGTGACTTGCGCTTCTTTAATTGTGATGCAGCAGGCTTGGCCTTGGGTTTGGGCTTGATATCTTCACCGTCGCTGTCGACTTCCATGTATTCATCCTCGTCCTTTTTCTTGCCTTTGTATTCCGCCTGGAAGATGTCATCGCCGCTATCGTCCTTGAAGACATCGTCGTCGTCATTGTGCGCAATGTTGCGTTTCGGGAGAGCTCTGGTGACCCGCTTGGTGGTAGCCGGGGCCTTGGCCTGGGGTATGTTCTCCTTCTTCATGGGACTGAGCCGGACCGGAACCTCGATGGTCGGGTCGAGTGGCGTATTAAGCTTTGATTTTGTTGCACTGGACGAAAAGTATTCGCTAGCTGTGATTTCGACTTCGGGCTGGCTTTTGGTTTTTTTAGCGGCAGACGTCTTAGCCGGAGTCTTTTTGATTTCAACTACATCGTCGTCGCTGTCGTCATCGACAACTTTGCGGCCTCCTAGATGGCCGTTAGCATTCTTGCTGGTAGCCTTGAGGGAAGGGGGGGGGCGTAGCTTTGACTTACTTCCACGACGAGTAGCAGGTTCGGCATTTGCTGCGGACTTGCTCTCGGGCTTGCTCTCAGTCTTTTTGGGTGCAGCTGCTCCTCCAGGACGCTGGAAGAAAGATCTGATATCAGGCATGGCAATGATGTGAAGTGTGTGTGGTGTGATGTTTAGGCTCAGCAACAGGGAAGGCTGACACGTGACGACGATAGGTCAACAACTATGGCACACGCTGCGTACAGCGTAGAATGATAAGCAAGACTAGAGAGAACAAGGCCTTGTGTCGATGATGCACGCAAGTGTCGAGCTATGCAGAAAGCGGTCGGCAGTATTTCTGCCTTGTCTTGTGTCGCTGGGTTAATTGCTTTCGCGTCATCAAGGCGTGCCTGGTCGCTAGAGGATGTCGCGCCCAACTCTATTTTGTGTGGCTGCATAATGCAAGACGCCTGATCACGTGCCTTGCGTGTGGCGCTCAAGGCTGCAGCGAAGGATGCAGTGGGACAAGGCTATGGTGGGGTCGTCGGTGCCGGCCAGCCAACCAATAGAAAGGCAAAGAAAAACTGGGCAACCACGGGCAAGACCTGCGAAGCGGCGTCCTCCTCTTCCTCCTCCTCCTCCTCCTCCTCGCTCTGCCAATTCCGCCGGGCCCGACTTCCGACCTCGACCGCCTTCCGAATTCGACCGACGACACCGAGACCCTCCTGCCCCCTGTTCCCTTTCCGCCAGGCACGGCAACCACCAAACGGCAGACTTCACCATGAAGCTCGGTACGGCTTCAGTGCTGGCCAATGCGTTCCAGTCGCTGAGAATATCGCCGGCCCGTCCCATGCTGGCAGCGGCTGCGACAGCTAAGGCGACCACGATGCTCGCGATGCCGAATCGCGATGCGCGCGCCATCTCGACCACTGCGCCCCGCATGGGCAGCTGGCTGGAGCCCAACATTGACCGCACCAAGAAGATGATGAAGGGGCGGCCGCGCGTGGCTACGGGCGGCTCAACTAAGGGCACGACGGTTATCTGGGGCGACTACGGCCTGAGAATGGTGGACAAGCACCGCCGGATCAGCGCCAAGCAGCTCAAGAACGCCGAGGACACCATCAAGAACAGATTGCGTGGTACCAAGTACAGACTTTACAAGCGGGTGGCTTGCAATGTCGGTGTGTACATTAGTGGTAACGAGGTAGGTTGCGGCTCTCCATGATTGCCGTGGGTATACACTATATCTAACATGCTGTGTAGATTCGTATGGGTAAGGGTAAGGGTGGTTTCGACCATTGGGCCTGCCGTGTGGCGCTCAACCAGATTGTGTTTGAAATCAGAGGACTTTTGCACGAAAAGGTCATCCGCGATGCCTTCCGTCTTGCTGGCAGCAAGCTTCCCGGTATGTCCCCTCCCCTCTTTTCTGTCTGTGTTTCTCTCTGTTTTTCTCTCTCTCTCTCTCTCAGAAACAGACTGCTGTATTACACTCACATACTTACATTACTCCAAAAGGCCAATGGGAATTCGTTCACAAGGATGCCGCGCCAGTAGTCGGCATGACCAAGCTGGAAAACGGCCTGACTCTGGAAGATCTCAAGCGCCCGTGGAAAAAGATTGAGGACACGACTGCTGCGGCTGCTGCTGCTGTCACCGCTACTTCAACGCCGGCTGCCGATGCCCCCGCCACCTCTGCGTCTGCGTAGGGTGGCTGCTGCTTTTATGTACACCGAGCGTTCATACCCGCTAGGCCTCGTAAAGGGGTTGCATCCGGGTATCATTCTGTATTATAGTGTTGTTGTTTTTTTGTCACGGGCTAGGACCGAGTGTACCATGGTTTCTGTTTCTGTATATTGATGTAGGCGAGCATATGAACATGTCGTCAGGGTCGTGACTTTGAGGAGCAGGCCTTAAATGTTCGGGCCCATATTTGCGTTGTACTGTAGCAAGTGTGGCGTTTGGTCGTGGACCCCTGTAGCCACTATACGCGTAAAGCCTGAAGCCTGAAGCCTGACGCGTCTCAGGGAAGGCCATTCTCTCGCTTCGCCAAAAAAAAATATATCAAGCTGCCATCAGCTTTGAGGCAACCAGAAAAGCAAGCTTCTATCAGCCTTGAAGTCAAGTTGCCCACATCGCCCGGCCATTGCCATCTTCGAGTCACCCTTCACTCTATCCAAGCATCCACATACCGACATTCCGCTTTATCATGGCCCTGATTGTCGATAAGCACCGTCCCCGGACGCTGGACAGCCTGACCTACCATCCCGAGCTGTCGAGCCGGCTTCGCTCGCTGGCAAGTTGCCCCGATGTTTACGGGAGCCCGGGCGCGGACCTGGGCATGGGATGGGCATGGGCATGGGCATAGGCCCGAAAATGTACGGCCTGCGTTTGACTAACACCTTTGTTTCTTCCGCCAGGACTCCAGGCCCAGAGCGGCGACTTCCCCCATCTGCTGGTGTACGGTCCGTCGGGCGCCGGCAAAAAGACTCGAATCGTGGCGACGCTCAAAGAGCTGTACGGCGCCGGCGTTGAAAAGATCAAGATCGACGCACGAGTCTTCCAGACCAGCAGCAACCGCAAGCTGGAGTTCAACATTGTGGCGTCGGTCTACCACCTGGAAATCACGCCGTCCGACGTGGGCAACTACGACCGCGTGGTGATCCAGGACCTACTGAAGGAGGTGGCGCAGACACAGCAGGTCGACCAGGCGGCCAAGCAAAAGTTCAAGGTGGTAGTGATCAACGAGGCGGACCAGCTGACGCGCGACGCGCAGGCGGCGCTGCGTCGCACCATGGAAAAGTACTCGCCCAACCTGCGGCTCATCCTGCTGGCCAACTCGACGGCCAATATCATTGCGCCCATCCGCTCGAGAACGCTGCTGGTGCGTGTGGCGGCGCCGTCGCATGACGAGATTTGCAGCGTGCTGGCGGCGTCGGCGCAGCGCGAGTCGTGGCCTGTGTTGCCGGGGCTGTACAAGCGGATAGCTCAGGAGAGCGGGCGTAATCTGCGGCGGGCGCTGTTGATGTATGAAGCCGTGCACGCTCAAAGGTGTGTATCGAAGTGTCTCTTACTGTGTCTCTTATTGTGTCTCTCTCTTCTTTTTTTTTCTTTTTTTTTCTTACTGCTTGGACTGCCGTCTTCCTGCTGTACTAACAACTGGTGCCATGTAGTGACAACGTGACCGACACCACGCCCATCCCCCCCCTGGACTGGGAGGCACTCATCTCACAAATCTCCAAGCAAATCATGGAGGAACACACCCCGCAGCGCATTCTAGCGGTGCGCGCGCAGCTGTACGACCTGCTCTCGCACTGCATTCCAGCCACAACGATCCTCAAGAGCCTGACGTTCAAGCTGGTGGCGCAAATCGACGATGCCCTCAAGGCCGAGGTGGTGCGCTGGTCGGCATTCTACGAGCACCGCATCAAGACGGGCACCAAGGTCATCTTCCACCTCGAGGCGTTTGTGGCCAAGTTTATGCGTATTCTCGAGACGTATCTCATGGACATGGGGCTGTAGTGCGGACGGGCCTGGCACTAGGACGGACTGACTGACAGGAGTGGGACAGTCGAGATTTGTGTGTTTGATGGATGGTTGATTTACATTACACGCTGGCGTTTTTAGGGATATATTTACTTGGTTTGTGTTTCTTGGTTGTTGGATGGAGTCTTTTTTTTATCTTTTGTTTTTTTCCTCTAGCGTGGCCATTGCTAAGACTATGCTTGTTTTGTGTACGAGTAGTGTACGTCTGCCTGTCCATCCGTCTGTCCGTCTGCGGCTCTGGTGAGTAAAAGAGCCTCATAGTTGGGTCGATCTTGCAAGGCGTCTGGTCTGTAACGCTTGGCTTCAGGGAGAAGAAGATGTGCGTTTTAGAGAGGCCAGCGCGGTACACGGCAGGACATAGAGGGATATTCTATATATTAGGTCCAGGGCGCGCTCTCTGTGATATCGAGAGGCACCAGCTAGGAGAATAGAAGTCAAAGGGCGGCTTCACCTCTACCGAGTGACGATGGTTGGGAGGACTTGCTGGGCAAATTCGCCGCAGCCAGGGCTAGGGCTAGGGACATGACCAGGACCAGGGCCAGGGGCCAGGGCCAGAGCTCGGCCAACGCAGGTGTAAGGGGAGGGGAGAAGCTTTTCAGCAGGCGTAGCGGTGGATTAGCGTGTAAGTGCAAGGGGGGAAACAAGAGAAAAGAAGAAGCACCAGTCTGAGGGACGCATTGACGTGCTGTTTTTTTTCTTTTTTTGTTTTTTTTTCTGCTTTTGCTTTGTTGGGGAATGGAAAACACCAACACCAACATCCAAGTAGGGGTTTCACTCACTTGTTCACTCACTCACTCGTAAAACGTTTAGCCCTGTGCATGAGGTGCATATGCTCGATCAATTCCTGTTTTTTTTGTTATTTGCTTTGTTTTTCGTTGAGGCGTTTAGCTAGTCTTTGAAACTATGCAGGTTGACGTGTGTTAGTGTGTGCGTGTGTTAGTGTGTGCGTGTGTGAGTGTCAGTGTGTGAGTGAAGATGAGCAAGTGAGTGAGTGAGTGAGTGAGTGGGCGTAAACGTGAATATACGGCCGTCTCTCCTGCAATCGATCAGCGAATAGGAGCCAACATGATTTCATGACGTGCATGCAACTCTGGTCTTGGCCAAACAGTCAAAGTTGCCGAGATATTGACGGCAATGGAGATCTCTCGGCTTTTCTTTTTAGGTGTGTTTCTCCAATCTTGCGTGGTTGTATTTGATTTTTTTTTCTTTTTTTTTCTGCTTAGCCCGGGTTGTTCATGTGCTTGTTTTGTTGTTGTTTTGTTGTTGTTTGTTGTTGTTGATAATGATGTGTTGAGGATTGCATTTGGTCAGTGGCTTAATTCGTGGCTGAATGTGTGGCTGAGGGCTTAGGCTTCCCTTCTCCACTTCTGTCCGTTGCACTTTACTCTAGCCAATCGGCTTCAGCTTATTCTGGTTTTCTGGCTTTCTCCATTCACAGCTGTTCTTCTTTGAATCAACACTTGAGAAGAAAAACCCAAATTTTTTTCTTCCGTTCGTCCTCTTGGGATTTTCAGTTGGGAAGCCGGGCTCGGCTCATTATGTCCGGGGTAGGCTATAGGGCCAAGACGCTATGGATCCACGGCCACGTTGTGGTGCTGGTGCTGGTGATGGTGATGGTGATGGTGATGGTGATGGGTTGGCTCCTTTTTATTTTTCTTCCATCTTTTATCCCTCTACAGGTTTTCTTGCCAACAGCCAACAGCCAAAGCCAAAGCCAAAGCCAAAATGTCGTCTTGCCCATGCACTGACAACATGTAACATGGACACAGCAACAGAAAATAAGCGACAGCAGCATCGATCAAGTTGTCGCGGAATCCAAGCGCGCCGATGCTCAATTACACCTGCAGTAGCAGTGGAAGAGAATCGGCGGCTCCTCTCTGCACATTTATGGCACTAGCACCGCTCTCTGCTACTCTGTTGCTCTGTTGATTTGTCACTCCGTCACTCCATCACTTGATCTGGGCGTCGGGCCAACGCCATCTCTACAAAACTGTGTCTCTGGACTCTCCAATCCAACCAACCTGTGATGATACCTGATACCCGACATCTATCCATCCCCCATCCTCCATCCTTTATCCCCCATCCTCTCGTCTCCTCTCGTCTCCCTGGGCCGGCTTGCAGTTCTGGCCAACATCCTGGAAGAGGATCGCAGCTGCATGAAAGGGAAAAAGAAAAAAAGAGGAAAACCGGCGGCGCAGAAATGAAACAAAAGATAGATCAATTCGGGATAAATTTGCCCGAGGTGAAGGTTTTGCTTAGTCTTGGCCTTGGCCTTGGCTTTGTTGACTTTGTTGACTTTGTCGCAGGCTTCCGTTCGTCCTTGACAAGCTTCTTCTGGGCTTGTTCTTCTGGCCCGATGCAGATGACGCTGTGGAACTTCTCCAATTTTCTTTTTTTTTCTTTTTTTTTCTTTTTTTTTCTTTTTTTTTCTTTTTTTTTTTTTTTTTTTTTTTTTTTTTTTTTTTTTTTTTTTTTTTTTTTTTTTTTTTTTTTTTTTTTTTT
>JADILG010000116.1:0-43019 GCA_017591655.1 Thielaviopsis populi | reverse complement strand
GAGTGAGTGAGTGAGTGAGTGAGTGAGTGAGTGAGTGAGTGAGTGAGTGAGTGAGTGAGTGAGTGAGTGAGTGAGTAGAGAAGAAAAAGAGCGTGTGCTGTGTGGTGGAGCTGGAGGAAGAGGCATGTAAAGGGGAGGAAAAAGAAAAAAGAGAAAAAAAAAATGGCAAGAGTGACTCAATTGACGTCCAAAAGTTCTGCTCCATGTGATGCTATGCACGAATGTGTGAGAATCACAATGGGAGGGGAGAGAGTGTGGACACACATCGTGTACACTGTATACTGTACTTTATAGGTTTGTTGCGCGTGGTATCCTGTGTACTGTACATTGTAGGTTGGTTGGTCATTCTATCCTGTACACTGTACATTGTACATTTGCTGCTCATTGTGCATTGTAGGTAGGTACCTTGTACATGGTATAGTCGCGATACGCACGCATTTGTGCTCCTATCAGCTCAATGGCACCACATTTTCAGAATAATTTCCCTAGCAGATTTTCGCAATTGCCTTTCTGACGTAAGGCTCTTGCTCTCTAAGCTTTTTTTCTTTTTTTTCTTTTGTCAGTGGAGAGTGCTAACCTGTTTCGTAGCTAGCTCGCCATACCTGCCTCGAATTGACATTTGGCCGCCGTTATCGATAAGTATTAGCTCATTATATATGTACATATGTACGCTATATGGTGGCAGTATTATTTCTTTTTTCGGTTCTTTTTTTTTTCCTTAGCAGGCAAGATTACTGGCGCTCTGATTCCCTCTCTCTCTCTCCCTTTAAGTAAGCGTCCATCTTCTTCTTCACTTGCTCATCGCGCCTTGCCACGGCTAGACGATCTTTTGCCATTTTGTTTTCGTCGTTGTGATTTTCTTTTCCTTTTTTTTCTTTTTCTTCTTTTTTTTCGTCTTCCCGGCCTTGTGCTTCCTTTGTTATCGGTCAACCTTCTGGCCATATATCCATCTCTCTCTCTATATATATATATACTTATTTACTTTCTACCTTCTTCATTCTTCTTTGTCGCCTGCGCCAGTTGCTCTATCGATCTGTTGGGCTTTGTTTACTCTGCCGTCACCACCTACTTTACCCTCCTCGACCTCCATTGACCCCCCCCCGCCAATCGTTGTCACCATGGCGTGGTCAAAGGAAACCCGCATTATTATCATGCTGGCCATAGACATCGTGTTCTTCGCCGTAGAGCTCATGTCTGGCTTCATGCTGCACTCTTTGGCGCTGATGGCCGATGCCTTTCACATGGTGAGTTGGGACATGTCCGGCAACAACAACCTAACATCCTTTGCAACGAAACCGGCCCACTGACTTGTGCAACTCGGAAAATCTACAGCTCAATGATATCATATCTCTCTTTATTGGACTCTGGGCTGTGCGCGCCGCTCAGAAGGCCTCTGACGACAAGTACTCGTATGGCGTAAGTAGCAGCCTCATCTTCTTCTCAGCGCCACCGCGGCCTAAGCCTTGCACCACGCGCTAACATTCTATGCGCTGGCCTCCCAGTACCTTCGCGCCGAGATTCTCGGAGCCTTCTTCAACGCCGTCTTCCTCATTGCCCTGTGTGTCAGTATCGTCCTCGAAGCTCTTGGCCGCTTGATTGAACCCTCGGAGATTAGCAACCCGCAGGTCATGCTCATCGTCGGCTCATTCGGCCTGGCCTCCAACATAGCCGGCTTTCTGGTTCTTGGTGGTCACGGACACAGCCACGGTCCCGGTGATGGTCACGATCACGATCACGAACATGCCCACGACGAGGCTCATTCTCACCACGACCACTCTGGCCATGATCATGATCACGACCACGACCACAGCCACTTGCACTCAAACCCCACCCGCAGCGCCGAAGAGGGTGCCGCTGGCTACGGCGCGACTGCTCGCAGCCACGTTCACAATCACAAGCGTCTGACCAGCATCGACGACCTCAGCATCCACCCCGCCAGTTTCCGCCACGACATTTTGACCGTGTCACGCAAGATTGAAGAGCCCATTGAAACATCGTCTACCGACAGCGACAATGACGTCGCTGTTGAATCGGGGCCGACAGAGTCTACCTCTCTTCTGAGACCCAGCATCACTGTGTCCACCGACGTCTCCCCTCACTCGCACTCGCACTCACACTCACATTCCAACAAGCACACGCACACTCACACTCGCGCTCGTCGCGATTCCGAAGTCATCCACAGCGCCCACAACCACAACAAGCCTCGCAGTGCTCCTTCAAGCCATGGCCATGGCCACAACCACGATGATATGGGTATGAACGCCATGGTCCTGCATGTCATCGGAGACGCTCTGGGAAACGTCGGTGTCATTGTGACTGCCCTCGTCATCTGGCTCACTGAATGGAGATACAAGCTCCTGGCCGACCCGCTGGTTTCTCTATTCATCACCGCCATCATCCTCTACTCTGCCCTGCCCCTTACCTACGCTACCTCCAAGGTACTGCTCCAAGCCACACCTGATCATCTCAATGTCAATGAAATCCGGGAGGACATTGAGACTCTTCCCGGCGTCGTTAGCTGCCATCATATCCATATCTGGCAGCTGTCGGACACCAAGGTTGTCGCATCCATGCACATGCAGGTTGCCTTCCCCATGTCCGAAGCCGGCGGCGAAAAGTACATGGAACTGGCTCGCCGTGCACGCAAGTGCCTCCACGCCTACGGCATCCACAGCGCCACCATCCAGCCCGAGTACTGCCTCGACCCCGAGCATGCCGCCGACCACGAGCAGCTTGCCCGCGTCATCCACGCACAGGGCGGGCCTGGTAACTACGACGGCCTTGGCCTGTCGCCTCCCTCGCAGAGAGGCGATGTCTGCTTGCTCGAGTGCATAGATAACTGCGTTGGCAAGGGCTGCTGCCCTTCGCCCTCAGCCCAGCAAAGCCCCGCGCTCAGCAGATCAAGCAGCCTTTCTGGGCATTCCCATGCCCATGACCACCAGCAGTAGACTTCTTGACGGAGTTTTCCGCTCTGGCTATTTATATCCATGTACTCTTCTGGACTCGGCACCGTGTTGTTTGTGGCGATTTGCCATTAACCCCCTCGCCTTTTACCATTGTCCTTTTCTCCTATTCTTACCCTCCTTTCTATTTCCATTTTTTGTCGTTCATAGCGGCGTTTTCTTTGTCTTGTTTCTTTCTTTTGTTACTTGGCGGACTTGGAGATATCCTACTCGCATGGAAGTAACCGGCGGTTAGACGGCGTTCAAGGTGTGATAATCATTTGTAGTTCTTTTTTTTTTTCTTTTTTCTTTTCAAGCTGTAATAACTATATGCTGGACTGTCAACTAGAACTCACTCATCACATCGCCATATTCCCAAGTGACCTGTAGACATGGGTAGACATTTATTATGCCTCTATGACTCTATCATCAACCAAAATCACGGAGTTTGACCGATGATGCAGAGACAAGCAAATCAAGACTTTTTTTTTTTACATTTGAAAAAGAAAAAAAAGAAAAAAACGCGAAGAAGCCGTCCATGAGCTACGAGAAGGCGGAGAGCGTGCCAGTAAGACATATAGGACGGATTTCTCTCATACCCAAAGCAAGGGGAAGAAAAAGAACAAGAAAAACAAGAAAAGATAAAAGATGAAAAGAAAAGAAAACCCCCAAGAATACCGCCTCCCTCCCTCCCCCCGGCTGTCCCAAAGAGCAGAAGACAAAGAGTAGCGATGAAGAAAAGATACAAAAAAAAAACAAACAACAAAAAGGTTGACCAAATTCCACCCAAATAACACCGTGATGAATGAAATAGCAATAAACAGGGTTCAAAAACATGGTGAGCCCGACGAAGCGGCAAGAAAAAAAAGGGGCATCAGCGAACGTGAGTGAAGCTTGTGCACACACACTGCGCAAGTCGCTCTCAGCCGAAGCAGTACTAGAGAAGAACAAATGACAGGCGTATTTCTTTTTTGAGAGAACGAAAGAAAGGCAATATGTGTGGTGGCGGCGGCATATTGACAAGGAACAGAACAGCGCAGCGTGCGGTGCCGATGAGGAAAAGAAAAGAAAAGAAAAGGAAAGAAGAAAAAAAACAATAATCAACTCCGCGGCTATGGCGGCGGCGCCGACGGCTTCTTCAACATCAGCTTGATGCGTGGCTTGACTGTGCTCCCTGTGCCTGTGCCTGTGCTCGACGCGCCCGTCGGCGTACTCGGCACACCGGCAGTGTGGCTGCGGCCGCTGGCGGCGTTGACAAGAGGCGTGCGCGCAACACTCGGCGACGGCCCGCCGCTGGAGCCCGGGAGCGGCTTGCGGCCGGGCTTAGGCGTGCCGGCGGCTGCCATCAGGCTCTTAAGGGTGGGCGGGCCTGGCGACCCGCGGGCGGAGCCGCCGGTGGCGCGCGCAGGCGAGGCGCTGGCGTGGGTTTTGAGGCTGATTTTGCCGGGGATCTTGATGTTGGCGCGCGACGAGGGGGTCGACGCCGGGGTCGAGATTTTGCCGTCGGGCAGCGAGTGGCGCGGTGCATCGGGGAGGCTAGAGCGCTCGCTGCGCTCGGTCTTGATGGTGATGCTGGGCTGTGATGCGGGGGTGGCGGCGGGCGAGGGGGCGGACGACGAGAGGCTGGAGGAGTTGCTGAGGCTGCTCTTGGGGGGCGGCGAGATGCCTTTGTGGGCACAGGCGTGACGAAGCTTGCGTGACTTGAATGTCACAAGAAGGCGAGCAGGCGCTGTTAAGGTACCTGCAACACGGCGGACAGTCGTACGGAACTTGGAGCCTTCGACTTTCAGACGCTTGATTGGCGTTTCATCCACGGGCTCCAGTGGCCGCTTGGATCCAGAGGAAGAGGTCGAAGAGGCCCGGATGGCAGAAGGAGTATCGTAGATGCTGTCCAGGTCGGCAACAGAGCGTTTGACGGCGCTTCCCAGCGACGCAGTAGGCGGCTCGTTGGGCTGTGAAGCCACGGGAGGCTTCTCAACAGGTTCGTGTTTTATAGACAGTGAGATGGTCTGTTTGGGAGTCGCAGTGACTTTAAGAGGCGTCGCTTTAGTAGATGCAACTGGCTTGATGATGGTCGGCTTGGTTTTCAAAGATATGGAGCCGCTGCGGTTGATGATGAGCTTCTTAAGGGGCGCTGTTGTAGGCGTCTGTTGCTCCATCGGGGAAGGGGCGGCAACCAAGGGAGACGATTGCGCTGGAGTAGGAAGAGCTGCAGGCTTGGGCGGGATAGTGATGGTGGGCTTTCGGGGTTCTGTGCGGTAGAACGGCGAGAACTTGACCACGCACTGCAGAGTAACAGAAGAGACAAAATGTTAGCTACCTTTTCCCTTGGCATAGATGGATACCAGCACAATAACAAAGATACTTACTCGTCCGGGGACCTTGGCCGCAGAGCGAGACACGACCCAGCGCCGGGGATACTTGAGAGTGAGGATAAAGCGATCGCTCTCCTCAAACATGATGGAGCACAGCTCGAGAACCGTAAGCTTCTCGGCAATACCGAGAACGGGGGAATTAACCGCCTTCCACACAGCACGGCGTATATCGCGCTCCACGTCGCTATAGTTTTCTTCAAACTCCTTGCGTAGCGCTCCAATGGCATCTTCCAGGTTCTGCTTGCGTGCGAACATGGCCTTGCGCGCCTCCAGTTCCTGTGCCGTGTTCTCCACAACAACAAGCCCGCCGCCCATTGCATCGTCATTTTCGCCGTCGGCGTCGAGCTCCGTGTCAATGTCCATGCCGTCAATGGCAAGGATGCTGTCACTGCGCTCGACATCATCGCCCTGCTGTTTGCTCTTGTTAGTCGACGGCTTGGCGCGCGTGTTCTCGCCAAAAGCAATGCCCGCCAGGCCATGAGCGAAAGCCTTCATTAGCTTGTCGCGGATATAAGGCGACCGATCGGTGCTGAGACAGCAGAGCAACAGACGCAGAATGGGCAGTTCGGCCATGAGACCCAGGTCGACCAGAGCCTCAAAGGCCTTGACACGGATCTCGTCATACGTCTCGTCCTGCAGATACTGCACAAAGTCAATGGGGTCAACTTCGATGACGCCGGCCTTCATCAGCGATCTTTTTGCTTCAATGCCCGCAATAGTCCAGACGTTGTGGTAGCTGTTTGTCCACTCGTCCATGCGCAGGAAGCGGTTGATCTGCTCCAGCGCACGTTGCAATATGGCCTTTTCGTCCCTATCACGCTCATCGTCTTCCGAACTCCTTATGTAGAAAGCGCCCTGGTCGCTCTTTTCGGGCACAAACGAATGAGCGAGCGACGTGATGAGCGTCGAGACGTAAAAGTGGTCTGAGAACTCGTTATCCGAGTTGTTATTGTAGAGCAACAAGTCTAGGAGGAAATTTTGCACCTTCATGGGGCATTTTCCGCGCCCATCGCGGACGCGGGAAAGGGCCTGCGGGATCGTCTTCTGGATCAGGTATTGCTGTTTGTTGGAAAAGTCGTTGGGCTTGGGCGACGAGGTGCCTGGGTAGCAGAAGAAGTGCTTGAAAGCCTCCATGAGCTGCACCATGCCGCGCATGTCTGTCTGTTCGGTGGCCTGCAGCTGGAGGAGATTGGCCGCCATGGTTCGAATGCCATGGAAGTACCGCGTATCCATCAGCGTGCGGATCAGAAAGGTTGAAGCCACGGGATGCGGCCGCTCGCGCCGGATGAACAACAGCGTGTCTTCTTGAGCTACAACGTCCCTATCTTGTTGTAGCTGTGACACGTACATGTAGCCTGGCATGTTGGTGCGGATGTGGCCAATCCATTCAAAGTCTGTGTCCATGCGAATCCATTCATATGACTCTGAGTCCATCTGTCGTTCGGTGCCTTCGTCCCATTCGCGCAGCATAAAAAGCTCGGCGTCTGCGCGTGTTTGCAGCGTGTCGCCAAGAGAATACAAGAGAACCTCCTGGTCGTTCTCGACGTTGTCGTCCTTGCCGGCTGTCTGCTTTTCCTTCATGCGGCGAGTGCGCTTGAGCCGCTTGTACTTGGTGTTGTAGGGGATCTCAAACTTAGTGGCCCGTTTACTTCCAGTGTCATCACGAATCTCAACAATGTGTTCATAGGGCGTGCCGTCGGCCTCATGGATGCGGATGGTTATGGGGCCCGTGAACATGTGCGGCGAAGGCTCCTTCACCACACCATTGCGGTCCTCTAGAAGCACGCGGAGAAAGTCTTCTTTTTGCAAGAACCGGGTTGGTTCGTCTGGTGCGGCATGCGTCTGGCGTATTGTCATTTCCACACAGAGCCGCTTTTTGTTAAAGCGAGGAGTCACCTCCAGCTTGGGACAGCCAGTGCCAAACACCCATTCCTTCCAAAAGCTTTCCAGCTTTGAGCGTCCCTGCTTCTCGCACACCTTGCGGAAGCCCTCTGTACTGACAATCTTGTCGTTGGACTGACTGGCCAGACGGGCTTTGAGGAAAAGACGGGACATGATCCTTGTCAGTCCCGAGGATCCGCCCGAGGCTTTGATCAGGCGCTTGTCGAGCACAAACATGACCAGACGGGATTTTAGTTGCAGGAAGTCTTGCTCAAAGGTGCCCAGGTGCAGGAAGCGGCCAAGCTCCGAGATTGACGGTCTGTCGATATCAATCTCAACCAGCCGATCGGCTGCTAGTTTTATTCTGAAGCGATGATCGTTGTTGCCACAAAGCTTGCGCATGAACAAATCCGTCATGAACCAGGCAATACCAAGCGTGATCCAGCTGTCGCCGCGGGTGTTGGGGAAGAGCTGAATGCCACTCCATTGTGACGCCAAGCTGAACACCAACTTCTCGGTAGTCTCTATTTCGGTGTCAATAATATCGTCGGGGTAGAGCAGGCGATTGCTAATGAAAGCCAAAGAGCACACTGGCAAGACATCAAGAACCAGGTCGTCCACAAAGCACATCTTGAAGGATTCGAACGGGTAGACAGAGAAGTTGAGGGCCAGAAAGTCTGCCGCCATTGACATTGGCGCGCATGTATTGCGTACTTCATCAGCTCGCCCAGGCATACAGAAGCCATGGACACGCAGAGCGCTGGTGCCCATTTTTTCGTCATCCTCTTCGGTACGGAACTGCGTCCACAGATCCACGTGCTCGAAGGGGCCGACGGCAAAGGCAACCTTGTCGGCGGAAACGATGCGTGATTCTGTTGAGAATGAAATGGTGTATTTGCTTTCGTCGTTGGGATCGTCGATTTGGTCGGTCTTGGACCCCGTGCAAACGACCTTGATGTCAAGAAGCTTGTCCTCATCGGTGAGGTTGTTGTATCGCCAGTCATCTTCGACGGCGGAGTGTTCTCTGGGTTTGAGGGCGTGGCCCAGAGTCTTGGGGCAGGTGATGTGGATTTTCCAGTCGCAGAGGGTGCCGGGGTCGTCGATACAAGGAAAAATCGAAGATGCAATGCCTGGCTCCGTGGAGTGGCGTGTGTACATGTGCGGATACCGGGTATCGCCCTCGTCGACGCCAACGAATTGGAGGCCGTCGCGGATGTTCTTGCTGGTAAAGGGTATTGAAAGGACAAAGTCGTGGTGCTCGATATCGGAGGTTTGATCGGCGGAGGATGTCTTGAGTTTGATCAGAGTAGGTTTGCGCTGGCGGATGAACAGGTCTTTGGAGACCTTGACTCGCAGGGCGCCATCGAGTGGTCGGTACTCTGTCAGGTCTCTGTTCTCTGCCGGGGAGTCAAAGTTTCTGATCTCCATCAGCGGCAACATGCGGAGCTTGCGCACATCGTGGTTGCCGGCCTCCCAGTTGTAGCTTTCGGGGTAGTCTAGCAATGTGTATGGGTTGGTGTATGTGGCGGGTACGCGGACGGGATCCGAGCGCTGGCCGTCACGCAAAAGATCAATGGTGATGTTGTCGAGGTCTATTTCGCATTGGCGAGCGTCGATTCGGATATCGGGGAGGTTGTTGGAGTCGAAGGTGGTGAACCAGATTTCAGAAACGCCCGAGATTTGACGATTGCGGAAATCGACGTCGATGTGAACTTCCTGTCTACTGAAAGAATACGGCAAAGACTCGATTTCCTTGGGCTCGGGCAGGCTTCCATCATCAAGAGGGCCTGAGAGTGTGGGCCGTTCGGACAGCGTAGCGTCTTCTACCGCCATATTGAGCACCGGGTTGCCGTTAGACAGATGGGTTGATGAATCAAGATGTCGGGAGGGGAGATGCCGGCAGAGAGAATCCCTTGGCGACGGCTTGAACTCCTCTCAGGGAGTTCGGGGGGACTAGTAGAGCCGCAATAGCAGCGCAACGCTCATAGCGCCAAGGAAAGCCAGCGCCAGAGGGGACTGCAGGTCGTCGTGGAGGTCGGAGCCGGAAGCCGCTCGATGTATGGGGAATGGGAGTGCCGGGTACAGCTATCGCGGGTGTCGGTGGATGGGTGGGCGTTGTGCCCGGGGAAGAATCGCAGCTAGCTCGAGCAAGGCTGAAGCAGACAGCTTCCAGCGATCGCGTGTCTTAGGGCAAGCAAACGAGGCCAAGGCCGTGGAGATATTAATGATTAATATTTGCAAAGAATTTAATTAATAGCAAAGAAGAAAGAAAGAAAAATAAAATAAATAAAAAGGCACAAGGCAGCCACGCAACAACTCAGCCACACCAGTCAGGGAGGGAGAAGAAAACAAAAATGACAGCAAGCGCAGGGCCGCGATGTGATGCCAGTGGAAAAATTGTAAGCCCGGGGTGCGTTGGTGGTGGTTTGGTGTGCAAAGCAGAGACGAGACTTTGGCTGTCGAAGCCTTCCTTGGTCGCGTCAAAGCTGGGAGCGGCCGCATTGGCAGGCGCCGCCGGGGTGCTGAGTAAGCATTGACTCCACTTTTAACGACGCTTTTGGCTGGTGGGCTACTTGACACTATGTAAATAACAACAACAACAACAACAACAACAACAAATGTGTCTACGCAAGCAAACGAGCATGCTGCGTGCAACCGTGATGGCGAATCTGTCATGTGAATGCAAGAGTGGCTGTGAAGATAAATGCAAAGCCGTGTCATTGTGTGTAATCTCCTTGACTCCAAAAGCAATGAATAAAAAGGCCAACTGCTGCGTTGGAACCTGCATTCCCCCAAACTCCAGACCGTGCCCTGCCCAAAAAAACAACCCGAATAAAATAAAAAATGAAAAGAAAAAGAAAAAGAAAAAGCAAATTAAATCCACAAACCTAAAAGACTGCAAGCCTAGTCGACATGCCTACTCGTCAGTCGTCTCCCTGCAGCCTATTTCCCTTGGCCATCTCCTCGTCTATCAGGTCCTGCGAGAGCTCAAACTCCTGCACGTGCATCTCCGGTAGCGGCTGCCCAAAGGCGAGGATATTGCGGCCGCCGCGTCTGTGTCGATGCACTGCAGCATCACGCTCATGGCGCTTGGCAAAAAAGGACGTCATCTCCTTGGCGGTAGGCGCCGATGGCGGCGTCGGCAGAAAAGGACTCGCTTGCCGTTTCCGCGGCGGCACATCATCATTCGCAAGCTCCTTTCGCTTGCGCGGCCGGTGGCTCTTTTCAGCGGCCATGATTTCTTCGTGCAGCTGTTTCTCGATAATCACATCCTGGTTGCTGGATGTCACGGATACAGCAGCAACGCTCTTGACATCGCCATCGTCATCATTGAAAGCGCCTGCGGGCGATGTAGCAGCCGCTGAAGCCACAGCCTCGGAGTTGGAGCCAGACGCCCTATCCCTCATAAGTGTGGGAAACTCAACGCCGTGGTGATTAAGAGCCCGCTCTTTTTCCGCCTTGCGTCTCTTCTCCTCCGCGCTCCACTTGCGAAACTTGTCCAGAACAGCTTCGCACGCCCGGATAAAATGGCGCCGGGCAGGTTCGAAGATTTTCTTGCGCTGGTCGCTCACGCCAGTGACGCCCAGAACTTTCAGCCAATCGGGTCCCTGGAGGCTATCCAAGATACGAACCACTTGATCGCGTTCATGCTGGGCACGGCACCGCTCTGCGTTGCGTACGCCCTTTTCCTGGCGCTCTACCTTGCGGTGGCAGGGTTCGTAGATGATGTCTGGAAGGGGGTCCTCGTCAATCTCGCCAAGATCAAGACCGCTCAAGTCCAGCCGTTGCGCATCATAAACATTATTAAACGTCGCATCTGTAAATGTCTTGACTGTTTGTGAAATGCGTTCAGCCTCTCCCGAGATTATTATTGGGGTAGAAAGCTCTAGGAGACCTGCACAAAAGAAAAGAGACATATGTCAGTACAAAACGTGTGAATTTTATTTTTTAAACAGTGCCAAAATGTACTCACTTTCTTCCTTTTGAACATTGCCAATCACGACATCATACTCTGGAAAGTACAAGGACAGTTCACTCTTGAAGCGAGTCACCTCCTGGGAGCGCAGCTTGCGACCTCCTGTTTCGTGTGACTCGGAGCATACAGAGGCTGATTCCGTCGGTGATGCTTCCTTACGGGAACTCTTGCTAGTAGCCGACAGCCTCCCCGTCACCGCAGGAGTGGCATTGTGATTGAGTGGAACATGTTTCTGTGCAGACTCGGCATCTGTTGCTTTCGCCTGCGCTTTTGCCTGCGCTTTTGCTTGCACTTTTGCCTGCCCGGCATTATCCTTGCGGCCTGGCCGAGACGGCAGACTAGTGGAGACAGTAGTGGCGGCTCTGACCTTTGCCCGGGCCACCGCGTCGCCACCGGCGAATTTTGACGCGCGTGTTGCTACTATGGCTGCGGCTTCAGGAACTGACGCTGACGATGCGTTGGTAGAAGGCGTGCAGAGTGTTTGTGCAGGGTGTGGAGGCTTGGCGGTGGCCTTTTTACATGGAGTATTGGGATCAGCCAAGTAGATAGAGGCTTTGCTGGAGTTTTCAGCCTCTGTAGATGCCGGCGGAGTCAGCAACTGCGGCCTGGACTCGGGAGTGTGGGCCGGGTATTGAGTCAAGGGCAGCGCAATGCTGTCTATTTTCGTAGATATTTGTGCAGGAGAAGAAGCAATATATTGTGCCTGTGACGAGATACGTGTGGGATTTGAAGGTTTTTGTGTGGGAACGGGGGTTTGGTGAGACGGCAAAGGAAGCTGCAGCAATGACTGTTTGAACGACAGCTGCGTCTGTTTTTTCAGTGACTTTGGCGTCTTTGGCAATGATTTGTGCTGAAGCTGGCTGCGCGGCGAGCCAGTGGCCGAAACGAGTCGTTGTTTTTTGTGTGGTGCAATGAGAGCGTCTAGGTCAACGCTGCGTTTTCGCTGGTGGGGCCGATTTAATACACCAGTCGAGGCGACAGGGGGCTGTCTGGCAGCTGATGATGGTTGCAATGGTGTTTTTGATGGCTTGGATTGAGTTGTTGTTGGCCGTGGTGTTGATGTTGCCGTTACTGTTGCTGTCGCTGTCGCTGTCGCTGTCGGCGTGGTGGCTGTCGTCGTCGTCCTCGTCGTCGTTAATCCACTGGTTGGCTGGTTGTGGTGCTGTACTTTGCTATGGGCTTTGGCATGTGCTGCCGCAGCTGCAACGGCAAAGGCCCGTCTAATGTCCAAATTCACACCGCTACTACTGCTTCGAGGCTTCAGCGCAGTGCTGGCAGTAGTAGTGGCAGTGGTCGCAGTCCGATAGCTGGAGCTGGAACGCGAGCATGCATCTGAAGCATGCAAGGTGTCGGGGCGGCGGGTTCTCGATGTAGTCGTTGCCATGCTCAGCCTGGGAGACGAAATTTTGCGAGAGGTGAACAGGAATGGTGGGCAACGAACAGCAGGCTACTTGCTGCTTCGAGGACGCGGCAGATATTGTTGTGCTGGTGGTAGAAGCAAGAGGCAATTCTGAGTTTGATTTCGTGGCTTTTTCCGATTAGAAATTTATCGTGTCTCCTCGGCCTGCCATGGAAGCGGTAATTGCTGTTTCGCCAGCTATATATATGCTTTGCCTGTTTGGCCTAATTACTGGCGTGTCGTCTCCAATTTTAACACCCGTGAAGGTTTCGCCCATGTACCTCTGCATCCGGCACGTGCATGTATTTTGCTGTGTCGAGTGACATCCCAGTGACGTGGAGTGACATGGCGGGTTTTTAAACGCGTCGCGGGTCCCCAACTGTGCCAGGTTCCAGGCGGTTGAATCATCTGCACGCTCTGAAACACACTGTAAATACAGGGGGGACACAGGGGGCACAGGGGGGTGACTCACTACGGCCCGCTGGCAATAGCAGCACGCAACATTACAAATCGACAGCTCAGCTCAGATTTGGCCCCTGGTAACACTGGGTGGGCGACATAGACCCTAAGATGTTGACTCTGCATGAGCTGGACCTCACGAAAAGTTTTCCACGACTGCCTTAATTTGGTCTAATAAGCAACTTTTTTTTTTCTTTTTTTTTTCTTCATCACTAATGATGAATCTAACCCCTGGTATTTATTATGTACAGTACAACCACTCTCAGTGAGAACCACGGCGACGACATTAACAGCAGAAGTGCCGCAGAGACATCAAGATGACAGGTGACCGGCAAAAGGGCCGCATAAACATTAACATGACAAGTTGAAGCTCGGCTCATGATGAATGGCACTAGCCGGCTGGAAAGGTATCAAAACAAAGGAAAAGGGCATGACAATGCAAGAGAATAATACAAACAACAACAGCAAACACAACAACTAGGAAACGGGCTTCTATGCTCAGACTCCAGACTCAGTGCAGCTTCTCCCTCAGGTGTACTGTCGCAGTGTAGCCCGCACAGCACGTGGTCTTCATGCCATGCTGGCACCACGGACAGCGGACACCGACAGAGATGGCGCCCGAGACGCCGTGCACCGTGTCCTTGACAACTGGGTCGGGCACGGCCATGCACTGGTAGACCTTGCTTGGCATATCGTGATAGTACTTGCAGTAGCAGCACTGCACAAGCGTCTTGGTGAGAGGATTAGACGACCCACGCAGGTCCTTGATCTGACTGGAGTGAGTGGCAACCGCGAGCGACCCCACAGCATCGTCGTGGTGAGAGGAGGTGACTGATGTCGAGGGCGTCTCGACCGAGCTTGTTTGGGACTCGACCAGGGAGTTTTCGTCATAGGGCGAAAGTATGCCGTACGGCGAGGGGATTCTCGTCATATTCTGGCCCGGCTTGGGCGGCGTCATGTCTTTCTGATAGCGCAGAGGGGGAGGGTAAAATGCAGGCTCTGTGCTTGGCGCGCCGGCCATTTGCTCACTGGTAAGACTGGACTGGTGTTGTAGATTAGGGCTGGAGGCATTCCTGTCGCCAAAGCCACCGTCGCTGAGGTCAGAGCGGATCCTGGGAGAAAGCTGGCCAAACTTTGCGTGGCGAGGGAAGTAGGAAACGGGGTCAGACGGTGTATGAGGGCCAGGAGAATCGGACTCGTTAGACGAGTCAATGTCCTTCATCAGGCCGACGGGAATGCGGGCCGGGCGGACTCTCTGCCGCCGGGAGCTCTTGCGGGGGATGGCAAAAACGTCGGAGTCGGGAGAGGGCAGGTTCAGGTGGCCGTGGCTCACGACAGATCTGAGGGGGGTGTGTGCCGAGGCGCGGTCGATGTCGGGCGGCGAGTTTGACGACGAATGCAGCGAGGGTGAAGAGGCCCGTGACGACTTGTCCGATACTGGAACAGCGTCGGTTGTATTTGAAGACTTGAGTTCGGATAGCTGTGACTTTGGCGTGGACGGCGAATCAGCCACGCAGCGAGGCAAAGAGAGCTCCATGGGAGACGATATGGGCAGCGACGTCATGGTGTGGTGGGCTGGACTATGCGCACCGAGCTTTTGCTTTCTCATGGCGGCAGTGTCGTAGTCTGGGGGAGGCCGCGACACAGACCGCCTGAACGCAGCGCGTGCAGCTTCTCTAAAGCCGCGACGTGCAGGCATGGACGATGACGACGACATCTTGCTATGCGTGGCATCGTCCAGGGGCGCGACGATGGTGACGATGGGCGGGGTCGGCACTACAGAGGTGGTGCGCAGGGGGACGCTGGACCCGTCTGCGACCGACGGCTGGGCCGTGGCGGACTGGCAACTAAAAGACTGGGGACGCGGTGATCCACGGCTGTTCAAGATGAGATCGGGCGGGGAGTATGGCTGGCCGAGGCCACCGAGAAAATCCTGGTGAAGCATGGCAACTGAGCCTGATTTCTTATGAGCGTGTGACATGTTGGCGGAGGAATCAGTGGCAAGGGTATGGGCAGAGTGTTTGGAAGAATCACGCTTCCAGCCCAGGAAGGACAGACGTCTGGACTTTTCAGGCTCTTGGATTCGAGCACGGCCTCGAGGCTCTTCAAAGGTGACATTGGCGGAGGCCAGAGAAGCAGAGGCCAGAGAAGCGGTGGCCTTGTGTCTTTTGGGGTCCAACTTGGTCAGGCGGTTTGTTTCCCTGTATGGCTTACACATTCCTGGATTCTGGATGATCCTGGGCTCAGGGCCGCTTAGATCAGTGACGGGAATTTGATGCTCTGAGGGCGCCATGGAGACTGGAACGGAGATGTCAGAGGTGACTGTGGAGGAGCGCTCCCTGCGGCGGTGAGAAGAGAGATCAAACGACGAGCGGATTCTGTCGGTGATGGAGCGTGATCTGCTGCGCGGCCGGGAGTCGTCTCGGCGGGTTTGCTGGCGGCCTTGTCTTGGGACAGAGGCAGAGGCAGGGGCGAGCGGGGGAGAGGAGGCAGAGACAGAGAGAGTTCCAGAGGCCGCCGAGGTCTTGGACAGGCTGCTAGAAGTCTTTTCGCGGTAGAGATACGGCGTCTTGGAGGCAGACGGCGGAGGCTTGGTCAGTCTCTTGGTCTTTTTTGGCGTTGGTGTGGGCGTAGACTGTGTCTGGGCCTGGGTCTCCCTTGCGTTGTCGGGCTCAAACGATTTTCTGGCGGTGGGTTTCTGGCTGTTGTTCCTTGTGTTCTGGCCTGTGTTTCGACTTTTACGATGGCATCCCTCTTGACGGGGAGACTGACAGGCGGAGGAGGAGGAGTTTGAATCTGAGTCTGAGTCTGAGTCGAAGACAGGGTCGAATTGTGGTAGAGGTAGAGACAAGAGTTGGCTTCGGTAAAGCTGGACCTGTGATGGGGGGCCTGTGGAGGTGGTGGAAGGAGGAGGAGAAGAGAAGTGCTTAGAAGGAATGTGGGAGATGGTGTGAGACTGAGACTGAGAATTAGAATGAGAATGAGAATGAGAATAAGAATGGGAGGCGAGGTGGGAGGCAGAGTCGAAGTTGGAGTGGGAGCGGGCAGTTGAAATGGGAGCAGGTGGCAAGGAGGCAGAAGCATTAGCAGAAGCCACGAAGCTGTTGGAGTACTGCTGCTGGTACTGCTGGTGCTGCTGCTGCGCCGCGGAAATGGGGCCGATGTGAGGGGCAGATCGATGGTGGTGGTGGTGGTTGCTCGAGGGAGGCTGCCTCGCCTCCTCCTGGGACAGCTGCACGCCTGACTGCATTCTCCCCGACTATAAATGTGAGAACGATAGGATGTGTGTTAGTGAACAGTGCCAATCACAGGTACGAGAGAGGTACGACAGACACCTCGACCACGGTTGAAGAGAGCGGGCAAGGCGGGTAGGACGGGCAGAGCTGGACAAGCCGATGATATAAACACGAGGCAGGGCGGACACGTCAGGCAAAGGAGTGGGCGGTGTTGTGTTTTGGCTGCTCTCTTGTGCTTCCCACGCCCGGTCTAGAGGTGTGGCATGGCGTGGCATTTTGAAGACGGTGGCACTTGTGCACTGGAATCTTGAATCTTGAACGCAAGCTAGAGACGTGCCCGGGGGGGAGGGGGGGCATGGGAGAGAGGTCTTTGGAGGGGGGGTGAATAGATGAAAGAGAGAAAGAGAGGGAGAGCAGGGCAAAGGGAGGAAAAGAGACGGAAAAAGAACATCACAGCATGACTTACATGAAGCTGGCGCTCCAGATGCAGCAGACGCTGAAAGTTGTCATAGCGGTCTTTGGGTGGTGAAGTCGGGCGTTCCCAGGCGTGATGCGCGTTGTGAGAAGACGGCAGCAGTGAATGGGGAGCGGCCTGCATTTTTTTTGGAGAGACGACGGGATTAGAGATTGTCGAGAAAATAAAGAGAAAGAAAGAAAAAGAAAGAAAAAAAAGAAATGTCCGCCCTTGCACAGTGACGCTGTGGCTGGCTGAGTCGTCGATGGTGTTTTTTTTTTCTTTTGCCTGCACACGAGAGCTTCAACAAGAGAGCCAGTAAACAATGCCGGACACACAGCACAGCGGTACGGCTCAGAGCGGCGCAGTAGAGAGAAAAAAACGAGCGTAGAGTATCGTTGTGCTGCAGCAGGGCGGTGTTGATGTGTATCTATCTGTCTGCCTGTGTATATGCAGCACAGCACAGCACGTTATTGGACTTTGGTTGATGATGGGGGGGAGAAGGGCAGAAACGACAGACAAAGTTGGGAAGACGAAGAAGAAGAAAGGCAAAAGAGAAGAAGAGAACGAGAGAATAAGAAAAAAAATACAGCTCGGAAAAGTAGGCCAGTTGAATGCTGCGGCCGTCTTGATGGTGCTCTACATATAAGTATGTATCATAGGTACAAAGGTACAAAGGTACATGGCTACTTACAGATGCGTGTAAGTAATATGTGCCTCTCTCTCTCTCTCTCTCTCTCTCTCTCTCTCTCACAGGCTTGTCTGAGCCGCATACGTCTCTGCTGGCCGCACACTCTTGCTCGTATCATATCCATATCAAGGTCAAGACCCGCCAAGGCATGCTACAATAGCATACATGGACGGATGGGCACAGGTACATGGATGTACACCCATTTACATGCACATGTACGTTGCATCGCAAGTACCAACCATGTACCGATCGATGTGCTCGTATGTGCCTTTGCCGGAACTTGCACTAGCCCACATGCAACCGAATGAGGATCATGGCAAGATGTGTGTGTGTGTGTGTGTGTGTCTGTACCACTGCGGAATACGAGAGCAGGAACAGGAGGAGCACAAGAGGAGGGGAACAGCTGGTCTGTCTATCTGTCTATCTGTCTGCCTGTCTGTCCGGGCAGCCTGAGCTTGCTGAGCCTTACAGCCAGGCTACCCCTCATTCAAGACGAAACGCAGGCCCGTAGAGGGAACAAGAAGAAAAAAGAATTTTTAAAAAAAAAAAAAAAAAAAAAAAGCCCAGGCCAGAGTCGAAATTGGGAGCAGCAGGCCGCGCTGGGAAAACAGGGAAATCTGGTGTGGCTGCTAGAGGGCTTAGAGGTCACAGCCACCACAAGCTTTCATGCTAGGTCTGGCTGTTCAGGCTGAAATTCTCAAGACTTGACTGGCCTGCTGCCTGCTGGTATACTATAGGGTGGTTATGCATTTGCTGCATTTGCTGCATGTTTGTGCATGTATACATCCACATGCATATAGTGTCAACCGAATGCAGCCAGTCCCTCCTCCTCCTCCTCCTCCCTCTTGACTGCTGCCGCCCCCGCCCAGACCACCGATCTGCCAGCAACTGACTGACACGCACCTGACAACAGCTTCCGTCTTGTCTGCTCCTCTCTGATCTCATCTGGCCCTCCTCTGGCCCCTCCTCTGGCCCTCCTCTGACCCCTCCAAGTCCAAGCTTGCCTCCCCTTGTCCAGCTGGCACATTTAGCCTACGAACATGGGTGAGGGAAGCGCAAGAGAGAACAAAAGAAAACAAAGAATAAAAGGTCTGATGGGCTGTCGAGGACATGAACCTACAATGGGTGATATAAATAGAAGACTAATACGTAAATACGAGATCTTGAGCTTCTCCTCCCACGTGTACACAAACACACTGCTAGCTAGACCTGCACATGCAGCCCATGCATGATGTAATCTTGAATTCTCTCGTGCTTAGGGAGGAAGAAGAAGAAGAAGAAGAAAATAAGAAAAAGAAATATTACACAATATCAAATGCTGCACTCACTCACTCACCAGACAAGCAGCCAGCCAGTCACAGGTGCAGCAGCCACTGCAGTCCTCTCAAGGGACAGACACAAAATCCTCTGCCGCCCAAGCAAATCAGCTGCTGCTGCAAAAAGGAATACCAGCTTGCCTGGGCTGTGCCTGGCCTGGCTAGTCTCGTTAAAGCCAGGTTGCTGTCGAGACTGACAACTCACCTTTGGCTTCTTTTGTTTTGCTGGCACCGGCACCCACGTGGTTGCAGCAGGTGTACTTTGTTCTGTTGAAGTGGAGGAGCAAAGGAGCAAAGAGTAATTGATGGAGAGGATTGATCAGTTGATGTATTGATGGCTGATGGTTGATTGCATCAGTTGGTTGGTTGTTCATGTTCTTGTGGCTGGAGAGATCTGCCTGCTATTCTCGCCCATATAAAGTCCAATGAGATCATAGACCCTAACTCAACCCTATTATCAGTCAACTTCTCTATCTCGTCCAACATCACAACATCAGCAAAGACAACCTCTCACCATCTTGTGACGGCAGCCAAATATGCATCTAAAATGACACTCATTTCCAGAATCTTGTTGATCCTTCCCCTTGGCCATGCGACATGAGACACACATTTCTACAGTGCCCACGCAAAAAGGAACAACTCTGCCCGCTTTCAGCTTCAGCCTCTGATGCCAGGGAACCTGACTTCCACTCTGCTTGGCACTCGACTTACCACTCTTCTTGTCCTATGAGACCTCCCTTACTAGCAAGCCTGAAGCCTGGAATGAAGCCCGGTCATGCCGCAGCCGAGTCTGGCCAGGCAATAGAGGCGTCCGGCGAGCCTGTATCATAAGTCTCCTGATAGTTGGAGGCTTCTGCGTATCTGCATTCCTCGTTTTCTGAAACAAGCCTTGCCATGGTCGGTGCTACACAATGTCCAATCCAAGTCGTACGTGATGCAATACCAATACCAGATCAAGTGTAGTGTTTCCGTGAACGGTCTTCCACCAGCCCAATGCTGCTGCGCTCCGCATTCTGTCGCGCCGAACCCTTATTGACGCACACAATCACGAACGCCATGTCCACATTAGGGTTCCACTCAAGGTCCGGTTTCCATGTATACCACAGACACCAGTCTTCATTCGTCCAAAACGGAAGGCACGTAGCTGCCTTCTTGTTTGGTGTGCAGGTTTGCTTTTCCCCTCCTTTTCCTGGCCCGTTGTGGAAGCTGCGGAAGTGGGGATGAAGACTTTGTGAGTTGTTGTATTTGTGCGGTTGTCTGTAGTTTTTTTTTCTTGTTTTCCCTTTGTCACGTCACTGCTTCTGCTGCTTCTGCTGCTTCTGTTGCTTCTACCGCATCAAGATCATCTCGCGCGCCAATTCCATCTCGGCATTTCGTCTTCAATCGACTGTCTTTCAGTCCGAGCCTCTGTTCTGGTCCCTGATTCTTGGCTCTGCTACTCTGCCAGCCAGTCCAGCTGTCACCGCCCGGTCTCACCCGCCCCCAAGTCTTTGGCTTTGTCATGGGGCTCCTCCTGTCACTATGCTTCGTTTCTCTGGTCCTGCCAGTCGCCCTGGGCCAGCTGACAACAGTGACCATCCATCTGCAGCCAACATCGACATTGACAGAAGTGGTGTGGGCATTGGTCACCCCTCTAACTACAATATTCACCCCCCCATGCGGCGCCGTCATCATGGCTGCTCAGATGGAGAGCCCGGAATGCTTAGCACCAGGAATGTCTTCAGTATGGAAGAACGGTGGCTTCTACTCTCCGGGTATCTGCCCAAGCGGCTACACAACGAACTGTGTGCGATCCGAGAAGCATGATGGGGAGCTGATTCCCCTTCGGCCGGGCGAAACAATGGCCATGTGTGTCCCTCAGTAAGTACCCTTTCTCACTGCCATCTGTTATTGTGCCATTGTTTAACTGTAGTACAGGGGTTGGACTTGTTACGGTGGCGTGCCCACAAATCTGGCGTTTTACATCACCTCGAATGGGGTTTATACTGCTCCGGCAATTGAAGTACGTTGGCGAGAGCAGGATTTGGACGCCATAAGCAGAGGTAAGTGGCTTAAATGTATAAACTCTGGATCCCTTGAGACAATCCAACTGACCTCTGAATGCGTATAGCAACCTACACCACAGCCTCTCCTGCTAAACCCCTTGGGAGTACACCGGTCACTTCAGACACTTTCGATACCATATCTTCGCCGCAGCCCATCTGGACTGCTAATACAGAGCCACCTACCAGCCCCCCTTCTATCTCGGCCAATGCAGAGCAAGAGGATCACAACCTCAACAATTCAGAACTAAGTGGGATCATCTTCGGTATCTGTGTGGCCATCATAGGCCTCATGATACCCATATGGTGTGCCATGCGATACTGGGAAAAAAATGACTGTTTATCAAGACGTTGGTCTCGTCGCAACTGGCATTATCGAGACAGCAGGCGATTATATTCGCCAAGACTAGTTTCTAGCCCGCAATCCAATGCAACAATGACCATTGTAACCCAGTAACATATTTAGCGAAAAAGGAAGCAACAAAAAAAGAGAGAGAGAGACTGGACAAGCCGGAGGATTACAAAATAGACAAGCAGTCTTTTAGGAATATCTGATGAAGATGGTTGGATAGAAGGAATGTGTGTGTGTGTGCGTGCATGTGTGTGGGCTAGAACAAAACAAGTCGCGTGGGAGGCAGCAATACGAGTCTCAAAATACGACGGTGGTCATCTGTATAATACGATTTATGAGTATCACGTCCTGCGTGATTTTCAAAGCGAGAGGCAAGTTCGTATGGACATCTGTTTTGTTTTGTTTTGTATATTTCAAGAAAGAGTTGTATTTACATCGGCGCAGATTTGATTTGATTTGATATATTTTAAGTCTACTTAACTCACTAAGCGCACATTTGATACTTGATACCAGACCACAAAACCTCTAATAGTACACCCTTCTTCAACAACAACAAGCCTTCATAGCTCAGTTGGCAGAGCGCGACACTAGTAATGTCGAGGTCAGCGGTTCAAATCCGCTTGAAGGCAGTTGCATTCGATTTCACCGTATCGTACTGTGGGTCTTCTCTTTTGCTTCATCGTGGCTCTCAATTTAAATATGGGGAGTTGACAACGCTGGATTTCCTTTTTACATAGGAGCCTGCTTATGTAAGCTGGCTAGCATTTGTGTAACATGGTCAGGACACGGCATCTTTTGCATCGAGTCCTCCTCAGTGCATTACCAACGCATCCAACGCATCACTATATTATGACTCTAATCGCTCACTTTGTATAACAATGACACAGCCACCTCAAACGAATTCAAGTTCTCCTCATTCGTTGCCCTGAATCAACTGCCAAAAGTCTCCCTTCTGTGCCAACAAGTCATCAAACCGACCCTGTTCAGTTACACACCCTTCGCCTATCACCACCACGTCACTCGAGATCCTCATCATATCCGGGCTATGCGTGACAATGACAATGGCCATTTCCTCAGCAAGCGCACCCGCGCTTCTCCGCATCAAGCCCGAAATGGTCTCGCGAACCAACTCGGCGCTCTCCACGTCCAGCGCCGACGTCGGCTCGTCCATGACCAGCAGCTTGGGTTTCCGCACCAGCGCTCGCGCAATGCTGACGCGCTGCATCTGGCCACCCGAAAGACTCTGCCCGCCGTCGCCAATAAGCGTCTGGTAGCCGTGCGGCAGGCTGCAGATGAAGTCGTGGATTCCCGCGGCTTTGGCGGCTGTCTCGGCATATGGGATGCTGCGGAAGGTCGAGTCTGCAGGGAGGCCGTACACGATGTTCTCGAGCACGGTTCCGGGAAACAAGAATGGCGCTTGTGGCACATATGCCGTCTGCGCGTGGAGACTTGAGATGTTGATCTGGTCTACGGAAACACCGGCAAAGGTCAGCGCTGGTGATGCGCGAGACGACTTCTCAGGCTCATAAAGCCCCATCAGAAGACCGATTAGGGTACTTTTTCCACTACCCGAAGAGCCGACAATGGCCGTGGTACTGCCGGCCTTTAGCTCAAACGATATGGATTGAAGCACGCGGGCATCCGGTCGCGACGGATACGAAAATGCCAGTCGATCAAATACAATGGGGAGCAGTTTTTCAACAGTCTGCTTCTGCTGCTCGGCCTCGCGGTCTGGAACGGGGAGCTGGGCCAGGCGCAGCATCTGGGCTGAAGAGGAGCGTGTGGATGAGATCTGCGGCACGGAACTCAGTGTGGCTGATCCGGTGGTGATGCCAAACAATAAAAGGTTGATGACCTGAACCACGTCGGAAACAGTTTGAGACGCGCCGGGCTTTGTGAGTATGTGCATGCTGTACCAGAAAATCATGGCCGTCATGAAGAAGGTCATGCTTTGCTGCATACCAAACAGAAACCCCGTCTGGTTCGATCTCTTGACGCCTACAGTCAGGGCCGCGTCCAACGTCCGATCGTGTTTGGCGGTAAAATGGCGCTCCAGCGTCAGCGCCCGCACAACCCGGATGCCGACAAAGGTCTCACTGAAGACAGCACTACACGAGGTGGCGACCTCGTCGCGCATGATTTCCCATTTACCACTGACGTGCGAGAACATGCGAATTGAAAGCAAGATCACGGGCGCCGGTGCTAAGCATACCAGCGTCAGGGTTGGCGAGAGCACCAAAGCCCACACAATGGAAATGGTCACCAGGGTCAGGGCAACCAGCACAATAACGACAAAGGAGCCGAGCAGCGTGCACATCTCCTCGGCGCAGCGGCTGAGCGTGTTGACAACGGCGCGAGGCGAGTTCTTGGGCGTTGCGCCTGCCCACCACACGGGCTGCGCCAGGACGTTCTTCAGCGCCTGGCGCCGCAGGTTGTTCACCCACGCCTGGGCTGACTGCTCGCATAGGCAGCGGCCAATGACAATGGTCACGCCACTGCCGATTCCGATGCCGATCAGGGCCACGGTCCACTTGAGGGCCTTTTGAATGCGGTCGCCCGGCGCCCAAAAGGTGGCCAGCAGTCTTGCAAAGCAGTAGGAGAAAATGGGCGTGCCAGCAGCAGCCATTACGCACATGACAAGACCGATGATCAAGAGAAGGCGCTGGCGTGCGTCGATGTTGGGCCAGATGGTGCTGAATATAGCGCACATGGAGATAGACGGCGTAGACGCCGGTCTGTCGTCGTGCCGTTTGTGCTGGGTACTAGTGGGCTGCTTCATTGTCTTCTTGCGCCGGCCAATCTTGGTGCGATTGTAGAGGCCACAATCTGGGTCCTGGTATTGCTGTCCAGAGCCAGCGAGCTCTGCCTTTTCGGCATCGATATTTTGGAATCGACGGGTGCCGCCAAGAGCCTGGCGTGAAGCTTGCACAGACACGCCAATACTTGCAAGGAACTCCAGGTTCATTTGTTCCAGGCTTTCGTCTGGCTCCTTTCCCGAGCGTGTCTGGTCCTCTTCTTCATCACTAGACTGCATATCGTCCTTCACAGACGATACGCTTTGTGTGCGCCGGTGGCGGCTGTCTATGTGCCGACTGAACGGAGATAGCGCCCGAAGCGCCATGCCGTTGTGGATAGATCTCCGCCGCTGCGGCAGACTCCCCGAGCCAGATTCGCGGGCATAACTGCTGCGATAGAGATCGCGCGCACGGGCCAGACTAGAGGAGACGGAGTCCTCGGCGTCGGCAACGGTAATAGTGCTACGCTGAGACATGGCACGACGCAGCTGCGAGCCTGCGGCAGCATGCTCGAGTTCTCTAAATACGAAGCGCGAAATTCGCTGTGTAGCCGGCAGCAACTCGGGCACGATGGAATCTACAGGGGACGCTGCAGTCGGGTCCACGTCGAAGCTGGCCCCAGGCGTAGGCGTGTCCGGGCTGGAAGCATCCACAGCGGGCTGCTTGCTGGAAGCCTGGTGAAGAATGTTGAAAATGCCGCCGGTCGAGGCAGAGGTGAGCTCGTGGGACCAGCCCTTTTGCACGACGCGGCCGGCGTCCATGACGTAAACCCAGTCGTTTTGATTGATCTGGGAGATGTCGTGGGTGATGATGATGGTCGTTTTCCCCCGGCGCCACGTGCGGAGGGCATCCATGACCAGGCTTTTGCTCGTCGTGTCCAGCCCGCTAGTCACCTCGTCCAGAATCAAGATGGGCGGGTCTCTCAGGCGGGCGCGGGCCAACGCCAGGCGCTGCTTCTGGCCGCCACTAAGGCCGTATCCACTGGATCCCAGCAGGGTGTTCATGCCCTGAGGCATCTTGTAGATGGTGGACTGCAAGACCGCCATGTCACAGGCAACCCTGACATCCTCAAGGGTAGCGGCGTCGGGGTTCAGCGAGCCAAAGGCGACATTGTTGAAGAAGCTGTCGTTGAACAGTATCGAGCTCTGCTGAATCAGACACACATTGGCGCGCACCCAGTTGGTGTTTAGGGTCTGAAGATTGTGGCCGTCAATGAAGATCTCGCCGCTGGTGGGCGCGTAGAACTTGACGAGGAGATTACTCAGTGTGCTTTTGCCGGAGCCCGAGCGGCCAACAATGAAGTTGAGGTTGTTGGGCTCAAACCTGAAGCTCTCTGGATACAGAGCCATGGTATCGCGGGTCGTTGGATACTTGAAGGAGACCTGGCGAGAGAGAAGAGGTGTGATTAGTAATGCCCTGGGCTCCGACTTGAGGGGGGGGGGACTTACGTTGTTTACGGTGATCTGGCCGGTGCAATGGTCGGGGTATATCCCGTCACCTGCCCCTTGCTGGCCTGTATCCTCGGCGGCGGTCAGCAGCATCTTCAGGTCCCAGCCGGCTGACATGCCCTTGACCAGCTGCAGCCATTCGGGCAGTAGATCCTGGACCCCCTGAAACACCGTCATCATGGCATAGAATGTGATCATGATGTCGGCAGTGCTGTTGCCATTCTGGACCAGGTAAATGCCAAACAGGAAGCACAAGCCCACGAGCGACGGCGTCCAGAACTGCATGAAGCCGGCCTGCGCGGCATTGTAGTGCGCCTGCGTGCGGTAGAAGCCAGCGGCACGCACAACCGACGCCATGTACTGGCGCACCTCGTGCGCGGCGCCGTTGAACACTGTGACCACGTCGGCAGCGGCAAGCGCGGCAGCGGCGAGCTTGGAGGCCTGGTCGAGGGCGTCTTTCTGGCGCATGACGGCAGGCTTAATGGGCCGCATGAGCAGCGAGAAGGCCACGAGGGGGATGGGCAGCGAGGCAACGATCAGCAGCGTCATTTTCCACGAGTACGCAAAGGCGACGAAGAGAGCGGCGGCGGACGTCATGACGTTGTTCATGAGGACGCCGAAGATTTGCGAGTTGGCGGTTTGCAGATGGCGGATTTGTCTGGATGGTGGTTGGTTTGTTAGCACACACACACACACACTCTCTCTCTCCCTCTCTCTCTCCCCCTCTCTCTCTCCCTCTCTCTCTTCCCGGAAAGCTCTCAACTCACGAGTCGATGCGCGTCATGAGACTCGGAATGCCGCTGTCCTGTAGGTCGAACCACGCCATCTCGCGCTTCAGGAGCGCAGCAAACAGCTCGCGCCGCGCCGTCTCGGCCTGCAACTCGCCGAAGCGGATCCACGCAGCCATGAAGGCGACATTGGCCACCCACGCGGCGCCACCAGATACAGTCAATATCCAGCACCAGCGGCTGACAGACGCCAGGCCGTCACCGGGTGGTGTGAGCCCGGCGCCAAAGCTAGTCACAACTTCAAAGGTCTTGCCGATGGCGATGATCATGAAGATCTTGAGCCCGGCGACTATGATGGAGGAAGACAGGGCAACAGTGACACAGGCAAGGTGGCTGCGGCGCGTGAACACAAAGAGGTTTCGCCAGCGTTGGTGCTGGGGGCTGGGAAGTGGCGTTGCTGGGTCGGAGTCCGGGTCGGCCGAGACGGCGAGGCTTGGTGTAGAGGGCATTGGGCCGGATGCGGGCTGCTGTTGCTGCTGTTGCTGTTGCTGCTGCCGGACAGAAGTACGCAACGGCGGGGAAGTGAACGAGGACCTGGAATCTGTCTCTGAAGAGTATGCCGCGGCCGGCCTGGTGCTGATGCTGGTGCTGGTGTGAAGAGTGTCCATGTGGATGGCATCCGTCTGGATTCTGTGCAGAGAAGGAGGGTCGTGTGCCATGGTGTCAGAGTCGTGATGGCAGGCCGGCCCATGGAAATCCGAAAGCCCAGAATGGTGAAAGATGCAGAGCCACAGAAGCCGGAACAGCAGTGGCAGGGAGCCAGGCGTGGCTTTTTTATCTTGCCGGGGCGCCAGCCAAGCTCTTTGTGTGGTTTCTTGCTGCCGCTTGGCGCAGGCTTGGCCTCGGCTGAATGACGCATTGTTCTGGTGTGTGCAATGGCCGCGCCTCACTGCAACGCTCATATGTGTGCATAGCTAGCCAAAGACGGCGGGCCTTGGTGCACTCTGGCTGCTGGCTGCTGTGTCTGCAGTCACACACACACACCCATGCAAACTGTGCGTTAGCGTTAGCATTGTTCTTGGGATGTCTTGATATTGTTGTTCGAGGGGGGACGAGGGGGGCAGCCACCACGAACGGCCAGAGAGGCGTTTGGCCGGTTCTAGAGTGAAAGAAAGATGTTGGAGAGCAGCTGTGTGTATTTATTTGTTATTTATTTCTTATTTTATCCTTTTCTTTCGCTGCTTCTTTGGGCCCTGCCACCGGCGCACGTCATGATATCGCCGTGTAAGTGGCTCGTCGCGACTACAACACGGCAACGCCGGAGAACACTACGCCCAGCCAATCACATTGACAGCATCTCTGCTCTTTGAAGCAGGCCCAATGCTGTATAGTTCGCCTGCTTTATTTACTTGTCTGTTGGCTTCTCGCCCAGGCAACCAGCCAACACTGCCTGACAACAAGGCCCTCTTGTGCCAGCCTTATCACTGCAGTCTTGTGCTGCATGGCTTTAGCTCGGCTTCTTCATAGCTGCTACTACAGTCCACTACCACCACGACCAGCAGTCTCATACCAGTTCATCAGTCGCACTCCATCATGAACTCCGTGATCTTCCCGGCCTCGCTTCGCAGCTGCAGCTGGCAGCGGCTGGCACTATCCCCACTGCCAGCTGCCAGCACCCCGCCGTCGCAGAAATTAATTTGCCCCGCCAAACCCTTCAACTGACGTCAAAAAGCGACGACATGCGCCGCTGCCCAGCCTCTCTTTTTGCTTTGCACGACAACCTTGATTGAGCCTCGACACACACCGCACACACTACCGCTACCATGGCTGAACTCCCTCTCACCTCGACGGCCAAGACGCCCAAGAACTTCAACCCCGAGGAGGCTGACAACCTCGAAGATGTAAGCGCGGCTCTCCCCTTCTGCTGCTGCTGCTGCTGCTCTCCCGCTCCGCAGCCACACCGTACTCGCCCACACTAACCACGCCGCCGCTCCGCAGATCGAGAAGCAGTTCGCCGTCAAGGCCGTGCAGCACATGGAGGTCTACATGCGTATCCTGCAGACCGTACCCGGCAGCACCGTCCGCCTGACCAAGATCGACGACGAGATCATGGAGCACCTGGCCAAGGACTTCCCCGAGTTCGACCCCGCCAAGCCCATTGATGAGAACGAGATGAAGTCTGCGCGCGGCAAGGAGCGCTGGCGCAACTTCATGATGAAGTACGAGAAGCGCATCGACGACTACAACTTTGGCACCATCATGCGCATTGCCCCCAACACCGACTACGGCCAGCACACCACCATCTTCGTGCCGCGCATGCAGTTCTACGCCATTGAGATTGCCCGCAACAGAGCCGGCCTGAACGACTGGATCCACGAGTCGTCCAAGAGAGCTGGTACTGCCTAGACGCAAAAGGGGAGCAATGAAAAAAACAAAAAAAACAGAAAATAAAATAAAAAAAGAGAAAGAGGATGGGGATGGGGATGGGGAGGAAGACTAGGCATGACATGGTCGTCGAGATGTACGTGGCATGGCCTTTGGGATATACACGGCATGGTCGTCGAGATGTACAATGGCATGGCCGTCCGTGTCTGTGTCTTGGACCTAGTTGGTTTGCAGCATGCCACAAAACAGCTTCGACTAGTTTTGCTTGAATATAGCTCGGCCCACTTGTTAGGCCCTTGGTTCCCTATCACAAGGGGAACGCATAGTTGCATGTAAACGACCCAGATACACGCTACAACACACCTTGTATTTGTTGATGTCCCATCCGCTATTCCGCTGAGCATATTGGTACAGCACTACATACATACATACATACATACATACATACATACATACATACATACATACACACCCCCGTCCACACAATTCAGACATGCATGGTAGCCCCCAAGGGGCCTTGTCGTCTTTTATTACATGCGCTGGAATTGCTCCGTTACTTACTGTTTCAGCAGTTCGTCTAGATTGATTCGTTTGAAGAAGCAAATATGCTTAAACTCCACCCAGTGGTGCGCAAGCAGGTTGTGCGAGATCAGGATGAGCTCGCCCTTTTCAAAACTGGCTTCACCCACCAAGATATACACTGTTAGTGGCCCGCGCATGTGGAGCGACGGAGAGAGGACGTCGGAAACTCACGAGATATATATGATGGCCCAGCAATCTGGCCTCGGCTGCGCACCACCCGGGCATTATTGAAGCCCGGCTGTACTGAACGACCAACGAACCCGCGTGCTCCCAGATCCGACACTGTAAACGTAAACTTGCCGCGGGGTATATTCACGTCGCCCGTGAGCTTGACTGCCATAAGCGGCCCCCGATACACGCGCGCCTCCGTACGCCTCTTTTGCCACGTCTCTTCGTTCTCGCCGTCCAGCCTCGTCAGCCTCAGCTCCTGGTCCGAGGCCTCGGGCAGATCCGGCTGCACAATCAGGACAAACTCGCAGCCGTGGCCGCGGTAGTCGCCGACCCACAGGCCGCGAAACGGGCGCGTGGGCGTTGGCATATACAGCTCGGGCGCCAGAGTGGCATACGTCGTCAGCTTCTCGCCGAGCATGGCTCCGGCGCTCATGGCCGTATGGTATCCCGGGCCAACCGCCGACGGGATGCCCCATGGGTGGAACGAGTTGGACATCTTCAGCCACGATCGCAGGTGGAAGGTGTGGCGCGACGCTTCGCGGTGTGTGCGGGGGATGCAGCTGCTATCAACAGTTGTGCTGGGCGCAGCAGGGTACATGGTGGTGGCCACGCCGAGCGTGCTTTCTTCGAGTGGCGTGGGAATACTGGGCGGCGGCCACAGCGTTCCATAGGGAGAGTGTGGGTGATTCGTTTGTTCTGTTTGAGCGGGCCGGGATGCGACAAAGCTGGATGCGAGAGCCTCGATGCTGCCGCTGCGTGACATGAGGATTTCCGGCTCGAAGCGAGACACGTCGCGGCCCGGCTTGTGGGAGTCGGAGGCCCTGAGCGTGATGATGGAGTTGTCCATGTGTAGAGACACCCGGGGGTCAAAGGGGTGGATGGCGACGTCCTCAATGCCGCTAATGGCGTCATAGTCGCGAGCTCGATTTACAGCCACAACCTGGTGCGCTTCAATGCACCCGCGCCGGGGGTCGTATCGCGCGACAATCAGCTTGCCCGTCATTTCAGCATCGCAGAACCATATTTTGTGGCGGGCGACAAACCACTGGTCGCGCAACGCCCGCCATAGCTCAAAGAAGCTGGTGAAGCCGGGCGGCAGCCTCGATACCCTGGTGTGCGGTACGTTTTCCTGGATCTTGGGCTGCCAGACATTGTCGGACCGGCACAGTCTGTGGAAGGTCTGGCTCGTCTGGGAAAGCAAGACCACATCGGCAGGCTCCATGCATTCCAGAATCTGCAGAAACAGCTCGGCCGGTATTAGGGCCAGACTGCACTGTTGGTAGGTCTCGGGTACTATGCATGGGTATCGTTAGTTTGTTAGTGACACTGCTCATCAGCCAGCCAGGGCGGCGCTGGCCGGGGCGGTCGACTCACGGGCAAATGGCGCATCGGAGGCTCTTTCTAGCGCTGCATGTGAAGATGGTTCTGGCTGTGCTGCCGCTTTGGATTCTGCGTGTGGTCTCGTGGTGGCAGCGCCATGCACAAGTGGTGGGTGGTCGGACGGGCCACCGTCCAGCTGGGTGTTGGCAATAGACTGCAACTGGTCTGTCAGCATGTTGAGATTCTGCAGAGCGTCAGCAAGCGCATTAAGCACGGGCTGGGACATTATAGCAAGTCGCCAAGAATAAACAAGAGAAGAAGAGAGGAGGAGAAGAGGGTAGAGGAGGGGAGAGGCATCGCCCGCAGAGAGGCAAAGAACAGGCCGGTGGTATATGGTGGCAAGGCCCCTGGAAAGCCTGGTTCCCTTGTGAAGGCCGTGAGAAGACAATCAATCAATCAGTCCAGCAGATGGGCTGCTTTCTTGGGCGTCATCGGCAGCACACTTGCAGGAGGCTGGTGGAAGGATGGATGAGAAGGCCAGCCTGCAAGCCGCAGAGCTAAAAGACACAGATAGGCTGACACTGCTGAGCCCTAAGCATGCGAAAGCGCCGATCTTAGGGTCTGTAGCTCGGCACCTGCGCTGCTGCTGCCAGCTGTCACCAGCTGCCGGTACAAGAGAGAATGGTCTAGCATTTATTAAATTCTTCGCTTTTATGCTTCATTTAATTTGCTCCCTTGTTTTCCACCATGCGGAAATATTGCCTGTGACTTTGTTTTTTTTTGCTTTGTTTCTTTTTATTTCTTTTTGTTTTTTTGTTTTTTTTTTGTTTTTGTTCATTCTGACTGCTCCTGGCTCTTCTCCAAACCTTTCCCCCCCCCAGTGCCTTGACTCTCTTGACTCTGGCTTCACTATACAAGCGATTTGTAGGACGACCATTTGTCTGTGGTCATTACACTCACTTAGCTCGCTCGTCTTCATCGCCAACCCCAGAACGCCTTCACCAGGCCATGCTTGCCATGTCATCGCTTGTGCCGCTTTTAAGAGATCTGCTTCCCATGATAATGCCTTCCTCAGTGCATATCCAGAAAGCCCCGGCCCTCTCCAGCCCCCCCACACCGCTACCACCGCCACACACCGGCGGCCGCGAGCCTGGGCCCCCTAGCGGCATCCCGCCCGGAAGCCCCGCTGGCTCAGACAGCAGCAGTGCTGCTGCCCCCTCTCGGGGCGCGCCCCTGCAGACCTCCGGCTCCCGCGGCCCAGCCCCGGTGGATGCCGTCCTGCGCGCCGCTTCTGCTGCCACAGATTCCAGCTACCTCCGGTCTGGGTCGCCCGCCTATCTGGCCGAGGCGCGCATCAAGTCCTCCGAGGACGAGTCGGATCTGGACGGGCTTGACTACACTGACCGGTACACCGACCGGGAGGCAGAGACGGCGCGCAAGGCCCGCGCGTCACAGCGCAAGTCGCCGCTCCGGGTCACTAATCAGCTGGTCAATAGAAGCGACTATATGTGCGCATCAGGTGAGTTTGCCTCTGTTTACACAATCGCCCGGCGTCCTCTGCACAGAGTACAGGGTACACCAGTACATAGTTGTAACCATCATGTGTGTCGTGCCGTGTAGCCGTAGAACTGGACGCCCATGCTGCCACGTCAATCCGTCATCACGGCGAGCAAGGTAAGTCTGTCCTTACTGCCTCCGTCTGTACAAGTGCAACACCTGATACTAGTGTGAAAAAAAAACCTCCAATGCATCCTCCAAAAAGAAACCATGATATACATCATATCCGGGGCTTTGATCCTCTCGACCAAACCAGACCTTGAAGGTGACGTCATCACCAATGTTATTTCCCGGGGCGACTTTGTCTGTATTCCGCCATGGACCGAGCACCAGCTCCGGAACCATTCAGACGAGAAGGCATCATGGCTGGCAATGCGAAATGCGACGTCGCCGGTTACGGTGGACTTGGTGGACTGGGGCGAGGAGGAGGTTGATTCGGACTTGGACTCGGACTCGGAATGACGAGAGGGAAGGGAAGACGCAGAGAGAAGAGGGGAAGAAGACGCAGAGAGAAGAAAGAAACATCCCATCAAAGCACGTCGTTAACTATATATGTATGCACTTATGTCGGCTAGCTTTCTAGCCGTAGAATATTCAAGTAACGGGTCGTGCGGCACAAGGCGGTCAGCCACGGCCCACATTAATCTCATTCTACCACTTGCCTAATCTGGGGTTACACACAGCTCGACAAAACCCCCACCTCTCCTCCTCCTTCTCCTCCTCCTCCTTCTCTCTATCTCTGCCCGCCTTCACTCAGCTCGCCTCACCTCCTCTCATATCTTCAGCCGCTGATTCCCCAGCAAGCCTGCCATATACCACGCATTCCAAGAGAGAAGAACCGCCCAGTCTGTTGTCTCCGTGAATCCCGCCTGTGATCTCGCCGGCAGCAAACAGTCCCGAAATTGGAGCAAGCTCTCCACCAGCCTGTCGCTTGAGCACTCGGCCTTTAGTGTCAAACGCAACGCCGCCCATAGTGAAGTGTACCACAGGCGTGATTCTGCCAATATGCACTTCCTCCTCGTCAAAGTTGTCTTGGTCGGGTTTCAGTCTCCAGTGGCCAAATGATGTTCTGCCCAGGGGATCCTCCTTTGCGCCCGCAGCAATAGCAGAGTGTTCCTTTAGACTTTTAACAAAGGCCGGGGCCAAGTCCTTGATCTTCTTCTTCTGCATCAGCCCCTTCCATGTGTAAAAGCCAAGATGGCCCGCCAGCGCTTCACTGGCGCCGGAATCCAGCACGAGCGATACTTCCCATTGTTTGATACCCTTTGCCAGACTTTGTGGCTTCTTCATAATAGCATTGCTAACAACCTGGCGGAGATCCAGCTCGTTCACAAATCTGTTGCCGTCCGCGTCTAACAAAATGCCTCCTTCGCCCCGCAGCACCTCTGCGGCCAAGAACTTGGAGCGTGACGTTTCATTAGCCGGATCGATGAAGCCCGTGGGATGGATCTGCACGCTGTCCATGTCCACCAACTCGGCGCCAACCGCGACCAGCAGGTCCTGTGCTCCCGGTCGTTCTTCGGCTGTTGCCGGGAACCCTTCTAGATCCGGTCGATAGCGAGCAAGCAGGCCGTGGGCATCTCCCGCAAATCCGCCTGCAGCAAAGACCACGGGGCCGGCGAGCCTCTTTGACACTCCATTGTACATGTATTCGACGCCGGTGACGCGGTCGGTGGTTATTTCTGTGGTGACTTTGGTGACTTCTGCATCGTTCATTAGTTGGAACTCGGGTGCTTCTCTCAACTTGGCCAGGAACCCATTGACAAGGGCAGCGCCGGGCGGCAGCTTCCCTGCCCCACGATGAGTTCGAGGGATGGAATGGCCGCCGAGAGTCGTGACAACGCTTAGATCAACGCCAATCTCGTCGGTTAGCCACTCCACTGCCTCCTTGGAGCGGTCTGTCAACCGATGGACGAGCGCCTCGCGATCTACAGGCACCCCGTCTACGCCTTTGCCAGATTCGGCATATCGCTTACCAGCACTACGGATGGAATCCTCCAGGAACATTGTGTCCGAGCGAATGCCATAGGCAGCCTGGAATCGCGTATTGGCCCCGTTGATGCCAGACGACGCCTTGATACTGTTGCCTCCTGGCTTTGTACCGCGGTCCAGCATGCGGACGGATGCGCCGGCTTGGAGGGCCGTATAGGCGGCGCTCAGCCCTGCAAGGCCAGAGCCAACGACGATGACGGGCTGTTTCAGTGGAGGTGGAGGCATAGTGGCGGTCCGAGGAGCAGCGGAAGGAGTCGATGCGGCTGGTATGTGCAAGATCGAAAGGAGCTTAGTGAGCAGGAGGGTGAGAAACACAACGAGTGAGACTTGCGCTAGTTGGCGGCGGCTCATTATACGGTAGAAGATTACTTGGAAAGTGTTGTGGGTGTCTGCAGAGAAAATACTTGTTCTTGATGATGAAAATGTCTCTACGCAGGAGCAAGTCCACTCTCGTTTGTCAGGCACTATCTGGTTGTGGGCAGTCATACGTGGTCTTATTACGCAAGTACAGCGCCAAATGAAGTGATGTCGTATGATGTGGCCGTGGTACGATGTTTCGGTGAGGTCGGTGTAGCCAGGGCGAGTGGTTGTGTGGTCTAAGGTTATGTTTAGGGTTGGTGTATAAGCCTCAAAGCGCTCTGGAGTGGCGAGCACGTGCCCCGACTATTGACGTCAGTCTGATTACTAAAGACCTGTTGTCTTGTTGCATCATCTGTAATAACACGTGCCGCATACAAGCTGCGCGTAAATTCAGGTAGGACTTTTTTTTTTTCTGATTAGAGTGATGGGTATTTTGGAGACAAAAGAGCCTGTCACACACCGGCGGCCCGTTATCGGTGTGTCTAGCCCGTTATGCGAGGTTTCGCATTTGCATCGTGGAATGCTAGCGAATTACATGACTGTAGATCCTTTTCCAACTCCAAATGTAAGACTTGGCCGTTGGCATAGCCCCCGCGACGACGGGCTATCGCGCATATTGGGCTGGAAATAACCTGGCTGTAGACGTTGTGGTGGTAGTGGCGGTGGTACACTGGGCGGCGCATCTCCAGCTTTCGAGGGCGAAGGCCCGAATTGTGAATCACACATGAAGCCTGTGGGTTGTAGGCTCTGGGTTGGAGAAGTACAGCGCATATGGCCAGATGCAGCAGCCCTCGTGTCGGCGAGTGTCTCTGCTAGGAAGACTGGTGCATATGCCAAATGGGCTGCGCTGGGATTTCCAAAAGGCATCAGAGCCCCCGGGGGCTATCAAGCTATCATGGAAATAGAAGATGAATCAGCATTCAAATCACAGAACGGCTAAGATCTGGGGTTCTGGGGTAGGCAGCAGCCGGGCTCAAAGTAGATGTAATGGAAACAAGGAGCACGCCCATGTTGCGGCTCAGTAGTAGCAGCCATCAAGACTTGTCCCAGAACTAGCATTCTGACCTCCACGTTTCCGTATCACTCATGGCATGGCAAGTGTGGACGAATCATCCAAGGCACGCGACCAGACTCGATGATGATGTGTATGTTTTGTTTGTGTGTCTTACCAAAACAGCACCGGTCGTCTAAGACATGTCGTCTGTGAAGATAGCAGATATGCGGCCAAGACGTGCCAATGGCACAGGGCGTATTTACTCCAAAACACTTGGTGGTACACAGATATTGTTGGAGAGGCAAAGAACAAAAATGGAAGGATCCTTGGGTGGCTTGGAGAAAAGAGCCAGAATCTCCAACCGTCGACTTACCCCAAGTGTCTACAGAAAGCTTGCATGTTCGCCAAATCGACAAGCTACGTCCAAACAAGTGGTGCAATGGATGGTGCTCCAATGCACATACAAACAGACTTGTGTGATTGACGGTGCTCTCAAGTCTCTGTTTGATTCATCTACACCCTCTTTCATACCTACTGACATAGGTAGTTGCCTTGGTCCGTACTCCATTTTTCCATCGCATCAGCCAGATCCCCAACTAACGCCGTGAGGGCTGACATGCTGCTCGTGAGAGCAACGTGTTGAGAGAAGAGCAAATGGAAGCATCGCAGAAGAACAAGTGACAGCCGACGGCAAATGCACCTGCGTCCGGATCCTGCGAAGGGCCTTGGAGTCTTGTTCCTCGTGGTACAGGTTCATGATACATGCATCTATGCTTGCTTGCTTGCTTGCTGGAGAACCAGCCCCAACTCGGATTGGTAATATATGTACATGTTGTGGTCTGGGGAAGTAATCCGGGGAAGTAATCTGGGGCTCCATTCAAATCAAGGAACAAGGAGAAAAGGAAAGGCCAAATTGTGTGCGTATAAGATTTTCCATTTGTGCTGCGCTGTGTCAATCTCACCTGTTAGGAGCATTGGGGCATATCAAGACATATTAGGGTTACTGCATTCGCAGGGTTATCATTCGAATCTTCAATGTCACAGCACTTGCATGCACATTTCCTCTGCAACCGCTTTGATATCCATGAAGGAGAAAAGCGGAAGAGGAATCGTGCGTGCATTGGCTCCGCTGCAAGGGGACGAAAGCCAGCATTCGTCAGCTTCCTTTTCATTTTCGTCTGGTTGTTATAAATAGCCAATGCTGCCGAAGCATCAGTACAGTACAACCCTACGACCAGGGACGTAGGGTTTGTTTATTTATCTTTTTCCTTCTTTTTTTGTTTTTCTTGTTTTGTTTTGTTTTCTTTTATTTATATCTGACCTTTTTTTTTCTCCCTCTTTTTTTTGTTACTTTCTCTTGCTTCATGATTCAGCCGTGGAAGTCCGTGGGCTTCTGAAACAACAAGGCCTGCCATACAGTACAGACGAGTGAATAGAAAGTCGGCATTTCCCGTGTTTTCTCTCACACAAACCTGAAACTACACGACAGCATTGCATGTATGTAGATACATGTAGACAGGCAAGGGGCCCGGGGCGGCAGCTGGGTTTAGGTCTGTGTCTGTGTCTGTGTCTAGATCTGAGTCTGAGTCTGAGTCCAAGTTCAGGACCAAGTAGATCTGAGGGAGAGAGAGAGAGAGGGTACTGCAGTCCAAGCCGCATGCTGTTACAAAGGTTCATACACAACAAGCGGGCACGGGTTCGTTTCGGTGGCGTAATGCAGCTTGGCCGTGTCGGTGGCGGCTATTTGTTGTTGTTGTTTCTTGCCGATCAGGAGAGGGCGTCCTTGTGTATAGTGCATAGGCGTAGGTGCTTTTGCTGCCCTCATGCCTTGGCTGTCGCGCCTCTTGCAGACGCGGTACATATGGATTGTTGTTCCAGGTTGATTGATTCGTCGAGATGGCTGTCGCAGCCGTTGCAGACTGATCAGCCAGCTGTTTGAAATGCAGTGTTGAGAGAGAGAGAGCAGCGTTGGAAGCAGCTTTTGGCTACTTGGCTTGTCTCGGAATTTGTTTCCTGCGTTGAAGCGCACAGCCGCTGGCCGCCCGCTGGGTAGAGAAGGTTGTCAAGCTGGAGAGACAGAGTGAGGGAGACAGAGCGAGAGCGGGAGAGCGGGAGAGCGGGAGAGAGGGAGAGAGAGAAGGAGGTAGGAATTAGGCAAGGCCCCTGAGCTTGAGCCTCCCAAAGAAGCTCCCAGCTTATTGGGTCTTGGCAGGTTTCTAGACGACAAAGAAAGGGCTGTTGTTTTCTTTTGCTGGTGGTTGCATAGAGCAGAGAAACGGACGAACTCGTTCGCTTAACCTTGTCGGGTAGACGGAGCGAGAGACTTGGAACTTGGAGAGGACGCACTGAAAGCTGACAGCTCTGGCCACTGAGACTCACTCGCTCACTCACTCATCTATTGTTAGAATCCGAGTCTGTGCCTCTTATTCACGTCTGCACTACTTAAAGCTACAGACAGGAAGTGTTTATAACGTTCCAACGAACAAAAACACAAACGCAGAGGAAATACAGACATAGAAACTACAACAACAACAACAAAAAAACCCCCAGAGCGGCTCCTAAGAAAAGCAATCTCAAGCGCAGGTTGTGTCGTGTGAGCCAACAGCCGCCATTCGACTGGACCAACAAACTGTTATTATGCAGGCCACAGAGCGCAAAACTACGAGACTGCAGATCACGCTTGGGCCTGTTTCTTGTGCTTCTAAGAATAAATCACGGCCAGAGAAGCTTCCGAAGGCCTAGAATGCACACGCTACAGCACGCATAGCAGTGCTAAGGATCTATAGCTGGGCCCCTATAGCGCGCATTTTTCAGTGTGTGCTTCAGGGCGTACAGGCGACCAGCGCCAAGAAGTGTAGAGGGGCAGTGCTAAAAATACAAAATATAAAATGCATTAAAAAATGTAAAAAATAATAACAATAATAATAACAGAAGAAAGAAAGAAAATAGACACACAAGAGCTCCGTTGACAATTATAATAAAAAAACAGCCCTACAAACAGCAATGATCTTAATGCAGCACTCTGAGAGTCAAAAGCCTGCGATTGGGTAGCGGTGCTCGCTGTAAAACAAGATCTTCGCCAGAGAATGCCATCTTAAAGGAGACTTATAGGAGGAGCATACGTCAGCTTGCCCTGCCCACTCTCATCTGCCAGGTCACTAGGAGAGAAAGAAAGAAAATGCACCAAACGCGGGATAGGATGTGAAGCACTGGATAAGAAGCATGGGGTGCCAAGCTGTACGTACAGACAGGCGTGTAGACAGACGTACAGAGAGACGTACAGTGAATAGCCTAGGTCATGGCAGATATAGGTTATTCCCCTTCTCCAAGTTGAGGCTCTGCGGCCTGAAATAGACAAAGATGATGAATGAGCAGCCCAGAGTGGTAACTTGGACACGACAGGCCAGTCTGGGCTGTTATTTCCAGAATCATGGACGCCAAAGTCGACTGTGCAGAATAGCACAGCTAAACTACGGCGGGGTTGCTGTCAGAGAAACGGCATATATCGATGGGATATGTGTGTATCTATGTGTATCTATGTGTATCTATGTGTACGTGCAAGTGTACGTGTACATGTATGCTAGTGTATATGCCAGTGTATATGCCAGTGTATATGCCAGTGTACACCAACAAGCCCGTCCTGCCATATCCCCGTTACCAATCATCTGTCTTATTTCAGGCACCAAAAACAGACATCGGCGCACGCGTCAGTGCGTGCCACATCTCATATGAAACGGCAAACGCGGGACCTTTAATGGGCAAGGGATGAAAGAAAGAAAGAAAGAAAGAAGAGGAGAAAGAGAAAATCCACCAAAATCCCTGAAATCCATATTCATGGATCATTTCTTTGGCGGGGTAGGCTGTGCCTTCGTTCTTGATGCCCATAGCAGCAAAATCCCAGAAGAATCTAGACTTTTTCAGGGGAGGGTCAAGGCCTGAAATATCAAGATTTGCTGCTTGCTGAAACGTCTGCAAATGCCCCCCCTCCCCTCCCCTCCTTTGTAAGAAAAGGCAGACAGGAGGAGGGAGGCAAAGAATCCAGATCCAGATCCAGATTCGGGATCAGGCAGGAAACAACAGGGAAACGCGCCTCTAAGATGCAAGATGCAAGATGCAAGAATGATTGATGATACAGGCCCTTACGATCCTTGTTAAAGCAGAGCCAAGAGCAGGAGAAATATGTGAGGCTCTCAAGCCTATGAGTGTGAGGCTTTGAGTCTTGGGAGCAAACAGCCAAGAAAGCCAAAAGGACCAACCAGGCAGCCTACAACCAAAGAGTACAAGATGTGAGAGTGAGGAGGCTCATATCCCCAGGAAATGGGCTGTAAGATTGAGATGTGTAGCCAAGAAGTGGTTGACAATAAAGCAGCCCCCTAAAAAGGACAAACATTTAGGCTGTAAGTATGCCAATAACACAATCAAAACCTATAAAAACAAACATATCTTGGCTGCCTATCTTGCAGGTGACAGAATCTATCTGCCTTGGTGCAACAATTATAGAGCATGACTGGCCCAAGTGTACAGACATAGGCACACTAGATAGCCCATGTCTAGATGCAGGGGATGACAATCAGGAAGAGAACACAGAGACTGGGGGAGAAATGGTAAGAGAAAGGTAAAGGGAAAAGGGAAAAGGGAAAACTATTAGACTGAAGCGAGACGGGATGTTGTCAAGTCAAAGAAAGTCACATCAAGCTAAGCAGATGCGTTCCTTGTTCTTTTTTTTTCTCTCTTTTTTCTCTCTTTCTTTTCCTTTTTTGTTTTCCATGTAAATGCGTCTTGGGGTTGCGATATTCTGGGGATTGAGGCACAGTATTATGGCTTGGCCTTCTTGGCCAGCCGTCTTGGTATATTGTGAATATCCTAAAAAGATGGAAACCAAGACTTGAGGCTCTCTGGAGGCTCCGCATTGTTGAGGGGAGGGGAGGGGAGGGGGGTGGAAGATGAGTATCTAAAGCAAAAAATAAATAAAAATAAATAAAAATAAAAAAGCAGGAGAAAGGAGAAGAACAGGCACAAAAAAAAAGAAATGGAAAAAAGGAAACTAGGAAATGGAAAAAAAAAAGACAAAAGAAAAACAGTGTGAGCAAACACAGCCTACAAAACAACAGAGAGCCAATGAAGGGGGGAGACGAGAAGAATAAGATTGACATGTGCCTGTCCGTGCGAAGCGCCAGCGCCCGAAGCGCGCCAAAAGCAACCAATGGGATCACAGGACTTACAGGAACAGGCGCGAGAGCAGCGAAGAAGAAAAATAAAAAAGGGCAGGAGCAGGGGTGACTTGGCGGAGGGAAGGAGGGACAGAGAAAGGAAAGCGGGACAGAGAAAGGAAAGCGAGACAGAAGACCAGAAGAGAGTTATTGCAGCGGGGGAACCTCAGGTCAGGTTGCTGCAGTTTATGGCATTGTCTTACACGCAAGCACTCCTAACCCTAACGGTGAGAGATTAGCCGCGCTGGGACTCGGGAAGATTGTGAAACGTTGAGGTTGATATAGCCGATGGGGACAGCGAGCTATGAATCGATGGTTTCTTTTTTTTTTTTTTCCTTTTTTATTGTATGCACTTTTGTTCTTGATGGGACAGTTAGTGTGAAGGAGAAACAGCGAGCAGCAAAAAAAAGAGCAAAAAAAGCAACAAAAAGCTAAAAAAAAGAAATACCAAGGCTACAAATGTTTGGCCGTGTTTCCTCACCTGGCTGTCGCTCCGCGCTTCGTGTGTGGCGTGTGTATCATCGTCGCCTTCTCTTCTCTTCTCTTGTCTTCTCTTCCCTGCCCTTCTCTTCTTCTGTTTGTTTCCTTCTCTCGATCCCATTGCCGCAAGCTCCTCCCTTTGCTGAATCCCCCTCGTTCTCATCTTTGTCCTGCTCTGTGACTTGGTCGTGGCTGCTCGTTCTCCTCCCCTTGTCTCTCTGGTTTCTCGTTTGTCTCAGAATGCTGTGGTGCTTGGGGCTGTGATTTTCCCCGTTAGTCGACGTGCCACCTTGGCAAATCTTTGTTCTTATTTTCCACATCGTGCTCTCGGCCTGGCGGGTTTCTTTTATAATCCTCGCTCATTTTAATCTCAGAGGCATGGATTTTTTCTCCGTTGCTCGCTATTCTTTTTATACTCTCTAAAACCGAAAAAAAAAGCATTCTTGTTGGTATATATTGGCTGGTCCATTTGTCAACGTCTTCTTATTTCCTTTCTTCGTCTTCTTTTGTGCATCATTATAACTTCACTTTTTCCTTCTCGTCTTGGATTTCTTTGTTCTTTTCATTTCTTCTTTGTTCTTTTCATTTCTTCTTGATCATCTTCATTTTCCGGCTTGTGTCTTCAGTCACTTTATAATTCTGCATCTCATCATTCATCTTCTCAGTCACTTATTCTCTTGACATATTGTTTCGAAACCTCGCCTCCCATTTATCATTCATCTCACCCACCACACACTGCATATTTCCCAACTCGTCCTTGTATAAAAAAAAAGAAAAAAAAAACCAACCCAAAACACTCACCACCACCACCAACAACAACAACAAGCCAGTCAAGTCTACTCTGCGTACGAGCTTGCTTCCGCCATCTCAGCTTCCACAATCCTTGGCGTCGTCGCTATTTTCTTTCTCCCAAGAACGACATCGCCCAATAACACCGCGCTGTTAACGTTAACACCCACGGCCCACCACTCACTCTCCCACGCCATTATCCGCACACATACGACAATATGGCCCCGTACGAGAACCCCTACGGTAGCACTCAGAGTAAGTCACTATCTCTCCATCTCTCTATCGCGAATCCACTTCCAGCCCGTCCATACATTCGCAGTAGCATAAGCATAAGCATTGGCATTAGCATTGGCATTGACATTGTTGGGCGCTCGAGGCATGTGTGGCCACTGGCCACTAGCCACCAGCACCCAGCTACACTGCCTTTATTCTATTTTGCGATCTGCTTTATATCTTTGTTGTTGTTTGTTTCCATGCCGCCTGCCCTCCTATCGCCTCTGTCCTCTGTCCTATTCCCGATTCAGCCAGCCAGTGCTCTGGATCAAAGTCTCGTCTGTTTTTTTCTTTTCTTTTTTCTTTTTTTGCAGTGCATGCTGTTTGTAAGACGGGGCACACTATGACAGGACAAGTGTCCGTTGTGTGATGCAGAGGCTGTCTCGTCTCTGTGTATCTCCCTCTCTCTGTCTCTCTTCTCCACTGCTTTTCCCATCGTCTCCTCTTGTCTCCTCTTGACCGAGTATTCTCCGACAACTTCCAACAAGACTGTTTTGGTTGTGTCTATGTGGTTGAGGATGATTCCGGGACACGATAATGTCCTTGGCCGCAAAAGAAAGAGTTATCGAATGGCAGGGGAAGGAGAAAAAAAAGAGAGAAAAAAGAGAAAAAAAAAGAACAAAGGCAGAAGAAGAGACGCCGCCCTTGACTTTGACTCTCAGATGGCCTCGTTTCGCTGCTTTCGCCCGTTCCGCTCATACACACATACACATATACACACACCGAGCTCAGTCCTGTTTTACACCCGGCTATCCCTCTTTGGGAACGCTGGTATTGGCACGCCCCCCCCTCCCCCCCCATGGCCCATCAAC